>JAMXBD010003300.1:0-127935 GCA_024138025.1 Combretum micranthum
TGGTTTTCGTGATCCATAAAACGAATATGTGTTGGTTAATCGTGATCCATAAAACGAACATATGGTGGTTTTTCGTGATCCATAAAACAAATATATATATGGTGGTTTTTCGTGATCCATAAAACGAATTATTGTTCAATTGACTATGAGCTTAAACGGCGTCGTACCACAGGATTCGTTAATCTGCTAACCCGGGATGGAGGGCGCAAGTCCATCCACATATGATTTCCGGCTGGTCATATGTTTGTTGAACTCATTCGTTTATTGCATTCCACTTGGTCGATTAATTACTTGCTTGAATGTTTTGTATTAATTGTGATTCGGAAGTTTTCACTCACTAAGCTAGTGTAGCTTATACCCCAATAGTTTCCTGTTGCAGTATGAATACCTTTGGCTATCCCTGAGGACCCATGGACACCAGGTACAGCTCTTAGATCCTAAGGAGCTTTTGATGAGGTTGGGGTCTAAAGATTTGAATCGGACTCTAATCCTGTTTCCCGAGCCGATATTTAAAGGATAAAACAAGGAAATGGTGGGCTTGAGAATTGGTAGCTTTCTTATCGGGGGTATGCCCCCTAGTTCATGTAATAGAATAATTCTCTGTAAGATGGTCATGATTTACATTCTTGCTGCTATGTATATCTCCTTAAGCTACTACGATGCAAAGTATGGTCTATGTGTGTTGAGAGTAGGCCTTACACCCGATGTTCAAACTCAGGGAAAGACTAAGGTTGTCTTACTTGAGTTTAAATGTTGAGTGTGGCGGACTGTCACGTATAGGACATACTTTGGGGCGTGACACCAACGGCATATTCAAGAAAAACTCATATGTGCCAAAGTTCAAGAGACATTAGAAGAAATGAAGTATTGATAAAGAAGTAAGAACACCAAAGGACGGAAGGATCTATAAGGACTCAATAATATCGGGAACCTCCTCGAGATTTTGGATTTCTCACATTATTAGCAAGAAGGCAAGGATGATTATAGTATAAGCTGATTGACTGACAAGGATGGTTCGTTTCATAGTCAGTCAATATAAGTTCTCCACAAAGCTTTATAAAGGAAGATGATATAAAAGCAAAAGAGTTCTAATCAGAGTCATGACAAACTAGGACAGAAGAATGGAGCAATGAAGATGAACTAATAATGAACTTTGGAGAAAAAGAGACCCCTTGATACTACATGACAAACGATCAAGAAGAACAATTCAAAATCCTTAGAGGAACAATCAAGAGTGTCTCATGAAATGAGAAAGGCATGAGATAGATGAAAGAAATAAGACTAATCGAAAAAGAAAGACCCTAGGAATTTCAAAATGGAAATCATATGCTCTTAAGGATAAGAAGTAATTGTCGTATGATCTTTTGAGAAGTAATAAGTCAAGAAGGAGGTCTAAGATTGTTATCTAAACAAATTGGAGACAGGTGACAAATCTCCATTTAACAAATGGTCAAGGAATCAAGTTACAGAGATAAAAAGTTAATGTTCTAAAGGAGAATTCTCCTTATGAGAAATACCAATACAGGTATTTATCCAGAAGAGTTTAGAAGATAAGAAATAAGGAAATCGATTAAGAAGAATCTTTTTCAAGTAACCTGAGGAGAGACGAATGAAGCACAACCCAAGTATTCAAGTTTGGTTGGAACCGCATTGTAAACCCACAAATTTTTCGAATCAGTTTAGCATAAAACCCTAAACCGGAAGTCAAACGGAACCCTAAAGGTCAACAAAACTCTAGTTTACCATAACCGATTAAGTCCGGCATTGCCGTTTTCTTTGGCCCTAGAAGACGAAGTTGGAATAATTAGCTAGAATAGTTCGTAATAGCTATAGGTTATATAAAAATATCAGTTTTGCGAATTTCGGATGTCCTTTGAACCCGATCAGACACAGTTCTCGAAAAGCGTGTTCGAGAGCTCGGAATAGGAAAATTATTCAGAACACACTGTTAGACTCATAAAAATATAGGTTTTCCAAAAATATCAGTTTCATAATTTTTCGGTAAGTAAAAATAACAGATGTTGCATTTATACGCGTATTTTCTTACTACCGGTACTTTATTAGTCATATCTATCTTACATTACACTATTCATTACTATTCGATACTATTCTTTTCTCTCTACTTTTTCTTACACCTATTCTTACACACTTCATAACCTATAATCCTTACTTTTTATCTTTCACATAACTTTATTTCACATCTACCTTACATATTTCATCTTTTTATTTTACAAAAAGTTAAAAAAATAAATTCACTCCCCCCTTAAAGTACATGGCCAGTGGCCCCCCCATGCCCATCTCCTCAATTTTATTTCAATTTTTATTTAATTTAATCACATAAAATTCCTCCACATTTTCCTATAAATACCCCCCTCCTCTTTCACTTCTTTCACACATTCACTACCCACAAATTTCTTATCAAAACTCTCAATTTCTCCTCCCAAAACTCTCTCAAAATAACCTCAAAACAACTTCTACCTACAACAAAAACCCATAACCACATACTACTACCAAAACTTTCTTTAGGTAACTACCTTCTTTTATCTTCTTCTTCTTCTTCTTCAATATCATGTAACTTTACATGACCACAGTATGAGTTTCCAAAAACTACAAGCTATGGAAGCTACATTATGTTCATGTATTATTCTTGTTCATGAAAATTTATTTATATTTATGTTATTATTTTTGTTCATATTATTGTTAATATATCTAAGTATTATTATCTATATCTATATATATATATGTACATATTCTTTAGTGCATATATAAGCTCACTTACAATTTATTTATTTCATGCAAAGTAATTTATTTATTTATTCCTTATTAAATTAAGACTAGTCTCTAGTCTTAAACTTGTCCTCATCAAGTCAAAACAAGTTTTTTTCTTTCATTTTATTTTATTTTGGGACTAGTCTACTTCTTAGTCCCGGGAGCCTTGAAAAAGCTAAGACTTCAATACTTGACTTTATTACTTATGTTATTTTGCTTGCTATTATTCTCATAATTCATGTTCATTTAAATTGTTGTCCAAAATTTCAAGTTCTAGAAATAATTGACAAAAGAGATTTTGATATTTAGGAACAAGTATTGGTTTAAAACAAAAATAAAGTCATCTCTTTTTCAAGTTACAAAAGAACTCACTATAATTTTGGAAACTACTTTTACTATAAAAAGTTCTTAAGTTACATATTGTTCCACATTGTTTTTATAAAAGAAAACAAATTTTTATGCATGGATGATTTCTATGAAAAACATAAAAAGATAAGAATTGTTCAATATAAAGATTTTTGCAAATAAATAGATAAAGGAATTTGTACAAGAAAAATGAATAGGGATGATAGTGTATTTTCTAAAAACTCTAAAATAGTATTAGTGTAGAAAACTTAGAAAGAAGAAAAATTTATTTTCAAAAACTTACTTGGATATATATACATAAGCCAATATAAAACTTTTTTTGTAAAATAAAAAGAAACAAAATAGTCATTTCAAGGAGTTTATAAACATGAAATTCTTGTAAACTATATTTTCCTAAAACAACTCCAAAACCGACATGGTTTTACTTAAGTAAAATAAATGGACAACAAAACACTTGAGCATGAATGAATATGAGCTAAGTAGTCATAAAAAGAGAATTTTTCAATTATATAGATAACCAAGTATTTATCAAACAAAATTTGATTTCTTGAACCAAAGTTGTTTTTACTTGGAAAATCCGTGGTGAATTTTGTTGCCACTGTTTCGGAGCCTATATGGTTTTGTTTGATGAAAATAATTTTGGAAATGGATAGATCTTTTCGAGTAGGTAGAAATCAGTATATTATATGCGCGATTCCGAGTTAAAATGACCAAGTTATGGCCATTTTAAGTTGGAACATTCCTTTATACGAACTTTAACATTCTTTTGACATTGTTTTGTCAAAATTCAAGAAAATCATCAAGAAATACTCATTGTGGGTATTTTCTTTGGCTAGGTGACCCCAAGGAAGGATTCCTTTACCCCGAAGATTATTACGGTTAAGTGGAGCGTGTGAACGACTCACCCGCTTAGAGGAATAGTCGACATGGCATCGTGAGTTTATTTCCTATAAATGCTATACTTGTTATGCTTGTAAATTACTTGCACTAGAAGCTAAGAAAAGACAAATGGTTATGTTTGGAAATAATTCTTTGAAAGAATCTTAAGAATATCGAAGCCGGAATTGATTTAAATTGCTTGTTAGTAGTATAGTACTTGCTTTGTATGAAATGCTTTGATCACCGTAAGCTTGATAATAATAATGTTATGGTATTACAAATAAATGGATTCATGCATACCAAGAAGTGAGTCACATTGCATTTTGGTTTATTATCCTTGGGTTGAGAATATAGTAAGCTCATGTCGAAAGCAACACTTGGTGGAAGATCCGAAAGCGATTGCTTGGCAGCTTAAGGAAAATGCTTGGCGGAAGATCCGAAAGTAAGGTCATTTCAAGTAGATTTGGAATGCTTGGCGATGAGTGCTCGCAAGCTTAAAACTTTTTAACTAAACTACTTGATTTGAGGTTATGTATACCAAACCCGAAGGAGGGCGCAAATCCATTCAACATATAGTTCCGGAAAACTATATGTTCTTGTTTGCCACGTGTATGTTGCATCCCATTTGTTTGCTTAATAACTTGATTGAAACTTTGATTATAAGAAGTTATTTATGGAAATAATTCTCACTAAGACTATTAGCTTATACCCCAATAGATATCTTTTACAGTTTCCCTACTTATGGTTAAGGCCACGAGGACCTTGCGGGTAGGTAATTTCTTTTGGATAAAAGAATTCTAAGATTGAAGTTTAGTATTAGAGACAAGTAAAATATTTTTGTAATAGATTAGAAATCACGGGAAGAATCCCTAAATTTGTAAGGACCATTGTTATAAGTGAATGATTATTATGAATCCTCTTTTCTTAATGTGTTATTTATATCTTCTTAAGCTTCATAATTCCATATATGGTCCTCTAAAGTTGTGAAAGTATGCTTTACACTTAATATAAAAGCTTTTGGGAATGGCTAAGGTAGTCATACTTAAGCTTTAATATTGAGTGTGGTGGACAGTCACGTTTAGGATACCCGTTGGGGCGTGACAACGTGACTATGGTGTTGTTTGAAACTCACATGAGTAGTAAAAACAACAACATGTTCATGTTTTGTTCTTGCACATGAAAATCCTATTTTATTATCTTGATATTATATATGTTGTTATTATTCGTTATTATAATTGCCATTATTATGCTAACTTCTTATTCATATCTAGCTAAATATATTTATGCATTTATATATAATCTCTAGTAGAGTTGGACAAATGGGCCATAACCTGTGGGTTGGCCCATTTAACCCACTTTTAAAACGGGTTATGGTTGATTTTTTTCTACCCGTTTAAAAGTGGTCTAAAAAACCCAGCCCGTTTAACCGACGGGTTAAAGCGGGTTAAACCCGCAACGGGCCGGGTTTAGCCCACTTTTTTTTTTTTAGATTAAAATAGGTTTTAAACTTAATTTGAAAGTTGAAACCTAGAGAGTATAGTGGACTATGGTCTGCGAAGAGACACGACAGCTCACAGGCACCACACCACACAACAACTAGAATAACCACGTCCATAAGATGAAAAGTAAGAAAATAAACAAGCAACATCGAAATCCACCAATTGAAGAGCAGAAGAAGTTGGCCGAAAAAAGAAGAGCAGATGAAGCCGCCTAACCCATAAAATGAAAGTTCATGCCAGCCATTCTGTAAATCCATGCATCAAGTAATGAGAAAGCGTAGAATAGGCCCAGTAAGTCAAATTTCCAAACAAGTTCTCATGGTCCAGTGAATAAGTCTTCAACCCAAGCAAACGTAATATATATTTTTTCATTGGAATGGGGTATCAAATATTAGTATTTTTCACTTGAAAAATCATGAGAGATGACGTTAAATTATAAGACTATTAGTATAATATTGTTCTTTTGTTAAATTTTAAATGAGTCAAGTTAGTGGACTAGCCTGTTTAACCCACCAGCCCGTGTGGGTTAGGTTAGGGTTATAAATTTTGGCCCATTTATTAAAGTGGATTAAAAATTGTTGGCCCGTTTAACCCACCAGCCCGCATAGGCCGGGCCGGGTTGGCCCATTTAACCAACTTACCCAGCTTTAATCTCTAGAGCATATAAGCTCACTTGTTATTTATTTAATTTCATGCCTTGCAATTTATTTATTTCATGTTATTTTTAAGACTAGTATTTCTAGTCTTAAACTTGGCCATATCAAGTCAAAATAATCTTTTCTTTATTTTCTTTATTTTTTTTGGGACTAGTATATTCTTAGTCCCGAGATGCCTTGATGAAGCTAAGGCTCCCAATACTTGACCGGGATATCTTGATGAAGCTAAGGTTCCCAATACTTGATATTTTTATTTTGCTTATTATTATTTGTTTCTAGTATTTTCTCATATTCTTATTATTTTACATGCTCATAATACTTGCATCTACATAATGATATTATCTCAACTAAATTTAAAAGTAGAAATTCTTTCTATTAAAGGAACTTAAAACTAAATTTTCTATTATGTTACTTGTCATTAAATAATGGAGTTGTTATCCACAACATAGGAATAGAGTAATACAAGTTTTCTCAAATAACAAAGATATCTTTACCAAGGAAATATAAGAAATAAACGTTTTCTTTTTATGTTATGGTAACCTAAGTTTTAGTCAAACAATTTTTTAGTATTCAAAGTTTTCACAAAAAGCTTAAGATTAAATTTTTTTTTTACTCCATAACAAAACCAAAATGCAAACTAGTTTTTAAAGTTAAGATAAAATCAACTCATAAAGTTATCAACCCACTTAGAAAAATAATGATTTTCAAGTTTCTAAATAAGGAACTTAATTTCAAAGAATACAAATATGATAAGATAAAAAACAAAGGATTTTATCAATAAAGATGATTCTTTTCAAATAAAATTTATAGAGGAAATGAAAGACCAAGTTTTAGAAAATAAGAACTTATATTTTAAACAAGAAATATAAAAAGAAAAGACTCATTTTCTAAAACCATTTTAAATCATATTTATAAATAGTTATTAATAACTTAATAGACTTTTGATAACTTTGATATTTTATCACTAGAAGTAGAAATTATAAAATACGAAAGTGAAAGGAAAATTTACTTATTTTGGAAAAAGAAATGAGGAAAATAAAATAAAAATATACTCATTTATAATAACCTAGGAAAATATAAAGTTTCTTCAAAATACTTGAAAAGTAAATTTGTCAAGTTAAGTTTTAACACTTCAAAATGAATTGTTTTATGAAATAAATTATTAAGACACTACCATTAGAATTTTTGCATATAAAATGAGCCTAGCTTTATACTAAAGGGATTTATCAAATATATATATATATAATATCTATATTTTTATTAAAGGATTTTTTAATGAAGTAGAGTTGGAAAATTGTTTCGCAAAATCTAGAAAAATTCGTTTTGGATCTGTACCCTATGGTTTTGGAACCCAAATGACCTTATATGACCAAGATAACCTTAGAAATTGATAGATCTTTTCAAATAGATAGAAAACAGTATATTATAGCAAAATTTCAAGTTAAAATAATCAAGTTATGACCATTTTAATTTAGAATTTCTTTCTATACGATTTCGATGAACATAGTGAAATAGAATTAGAAAGTTTAAGTAGAATTTCTTTGAAATACTCATCTCGGGTATTTCTTTTGTCTAGATGACGAAGGATACGAGATTACCCTTAAGGATTTCTACGACTAAGAAGATTACGAAATGGACAAGTGAGTTATTCCTCTGAATTTCGTTACCTTGCTTGTGCTTGTAAGATAGTGGCATTAGCATACTAAGAAAAGATAAAAATGGATATGTATGGGGAATTCGGGGATATGTCTATATGTGATTCTATGCTTACGTTTGAAATGAGAATTAAGAGTATCATAACTTCAAACAGCCTGCTTAAGTGTTTTGTTTACTTACTTATATGATTGCTTATTGCTTGCCAAATTGATTGATAGCCTCCTAATAAACCTTAATAAGGTTTGGCTTAAAAAAAAGATAAAATACTCACGCATAGCATCCGTCGAGTCACATCTCTTTCAAAAGGCTTTTACTGCTACGCGTAGTGTAAAGACCCGATCCTCTAAATCCGAGACTTAGAGTACCGAATCCCCAACCACATATAATGTTTTCACATTATATGTAAGGTTGTCCTAAAACTAACAGTTTATGAAAATTGTTTGATCAAAATCACTAAACTTTGTAAAGAACTTTTAAACAAAACAAGATTGCTAACAAAAGCAACCTATGCATACATTTACATCATATAACCATCTTTTAGTGCCAATACATGACACTACAAAAATTACATGTTTTCTCAAAACATAAGAATCCTAAAGGATCTTAAGGTCATTACAAAAGAAATTGGCTTAACTAACAAGCCTTCTATACATAGCTTTTCCTTAGCAAAAAGTTCCTTCCAAAGGTCCAGGGTGATCGAATCCTATTCATCCCACTCATCTAGAAATCTCTCGAAATCGGACCCATAGCCCAAGTCATCATAATACTCGTCTCCAATACCTGCAAAGCAGCAAAAGTGAGCCAGAGGCCCAGCACACAATAACCAATGCAAAACAAGTCATCCAATTGATGTAACGCATCATAGAACAAGTGGTTATCTTTATTATATTTTCATTCACAAATCAACAGGAGGGTATTCAAACCCCGATCACGCTTCGGGAATTAAGGGGTCCTGAGTAACAGCAGCTGCTCAGGGGGTTGATATAAGCAGTCCGAATATCTCTTATATCTATTTCATGAAGATAATAGCTTCATCTAGGTTTAAAAGCCGTTGCCCGACTCTACTTAAACTCAGTCCATAACATGAGCCTAGTTCACAAGTTCTCATAAACTTTGAACTGAATCATGGTATTTCCCCCTAAGTTTAAGCAAACGTTACACAGATACTATTCCCCCTATCGGCTACCCACTTAACCAAAAAGAATCGCTATTGCATCATAGCGTACCATTGCATCATGGTAAAGTCATTGCATCATGACTTGGTTAAGTGCCTAACTAACATGTCATTGCATCATGACAGGATTGCTACTCCTCGGACCAGATTAAACAGCGAAATAGACATCCAGTTCATTCAAATATTAAGCCGAATCAATTTAGGTTAAATTAAGAATGCCTAGTCCTAGCAAACATCAAACAAGTTATTGCGTACTGAACCCATTAGTATATAACTAGGATCTCGGTGATGAACTAACCGAAGAATCCTTAACTGAAATAGAAATATCACAATAATCAATAAAGAAACAATTATAGATTTCACTCTCACTATTATACATATTATCTCTATATATCACAATTATTCAAAGAAATCCAAATAATTGAATACAAAGTCACAAATAAGCATTTAAAGGTCCTATTATATCACAAACCGCTTAATAAATACTCAATTGCTCAAATAACAAACTTCGGAAAATTTTAGAAAAATTTTTTAAATTTCAAAAGCACAAGGGATAGGTCGGCAGCCAAAGCCAGCGGCTTTGAGCCGGTGCTCGATTCTCTGAAAATCAACACTGCTAGCGCTGGCAGTGTTCAAGGGTATGCCGTTAGCCTTTGCATCCTATGCCAGCGGTCTTGAGCCGGCGTAGAATCCAAAACCAAAATTTTCAAAAACGTCCAGAGAGGTCTAAGCCGTCCGCTTACCTAGATACGCTGGCGGCTTTGACACATACACCGGCGGCCTTAATTTCCGCTGCCAGCGTACAATATGACAGAATGAACGCCGGCTAACTTTTCTAGCGAAAGCCGGCGGCTTTCATCCAGCCTTAAGATTTCTGAATCCAACGCTGCCTCTAAGCCTGCGGCGTTGAATTCCCAGGTGCCGGCGTACGTTCTAAAAACAGGCTTAAACGAAAAAATCTCAAATCCCCTGTTTTTCCACTTTGTAAAATTCTATCCTAATACACTTTAAACCTTCTCAACTACACTTCCAACTTCACATACTCACTCCTATCTATATTACTCAATCCTAGCAACTCAAATCATGAAATCAACACAATTAAACACTTCAAACTCCACTTCAATCCATTCTAAATTTCCCTACACAATTCCTCTTCACATCCTCCCAACACTTCATATTACTTCAACCATGCATGTACAAACTCACACACTCATATAACACATTCATAACTCATCCCAAGCATGTACAAACAATTTGATCAACATTAAACTCATTCCAATGAAAATTCATGTAATCACTTCAAGAAGGAAAACAACAACACAACAATCATAACTAAATCAATTCAAATAATTATATATATACCTTGTCTTAAGAAAAACTTTGATTTTAAACTTGATATTGACCTTGACTTGAGTTGGAAATGGAATTGAAAGAGGAAAAGAAAAGAAAGAAAGAAGAAGCAAAATTCGTATAAAATATTAGGGCTGCAAAAAGGAGTTAATTAAGCATAATTTGACTTTAAACATATTCCAAATTACCCCTTAAGTATATATAAATTTAGGAGCATTTGGGGTGCATTTAGGTCTCATTTGGGACTTATTTTTGAGCATAAATGCTACTTAATTAAAGAAAACTCTATAACTAACCTTAAGCAAAATTAAAGTTGATTTATTAATCTAACTTAACTTAACATCTTAATGTAAAGACATAACTAATAATTTATTGCACACACACATTAATACATATAAAACAAAGATATTAATTTCAATTACATGCAAAATAATACATTTTAGACTACTACAACATAACCATGATATCATCATACTCACTCAATTCAATACTCAAGATAATAAATAAACACATGAATTTAAAAAAATTTAAATCTAGGTCATTTCATTCTTCCCTTCTTCAAGAAGTTTCGTCCCCGAAACTTAACTCACCTTCTTACTCAAAAAGTTCCGGATATTTCCGTCTCATCATACTCTCTACTTCCCAAACCGCTTCTCTTTCAGATTGATTACTCCATTGGACCTTCACCATCGGTATAACTTTATTTCTCAATTCTTTGTCCATTTTTCCCAAAATTCTTATCGGTTTTTCTTCAGTAGTCAAATCTGGTAGTATCTCTGGTTGATTGGTATCCAATATTGCGTCAGAATCAGATATGCATCTTCTGAGCTGAGACACATGAAAAACGTTATGAACACCTGACAAACTCGGTGGTAACGCCAATCTATAAGCTAATGGCCCGATCCTTTCCAATATTTCATATGGCCCAATGTATCTTGGATTCAATTTGCTTCTCACACCAAATCTGAAAACTCCTTTAGTCGGGGATATCTTGAGAAACACACGATCTCCAAGTTCAAACTCCAAAGGTCTTCTTCTCAAATCGGCATAACTTTTATATCGGTCTTGAGCAGCTTTCAATCTCTGTTTGATCATTTGAATCTTATCAACAGCTTGTTGTACCAAATCAGGTCCAATCAACACTCTCTCGCCCACTTCATCCCAATGCAAAGGAGATCTACATTTTCTTCCATATAACGCTTCATACGGAGCCATCTGAATCGATGTCTGATAACTATTATTGTAAGCAAATTCAACCAAAGGTAAGTGTTCATCCCAATTCTTTCCAAAATCCAATGCACAAGCTCTAAGCATATCTTCAAGAATTTGAATTGTCCTTTCTGATTGCCCGTCAGTTTGTGGATGAAAAGCTGTACTAAATTGTAACTTTGTTCCAAGAGCTTCATGAAGACTTTTCCAGAATCGACTGACAAATCTCGTATCTCTATCTGAAGTAATGGTCATTGGTATACCATGTAATCTCACTATCTCTCGAATGTAAATCTGAGCCAATTTTCAAGTGAATACCCGACTCTCAGTGGAATGAAATGTGATGATTTCGTGAGTCGATCCACGATGATCCAAATCATTTCATTCTTGGCTACTGTCTTTGGTAAAGCCGTCACAAAATCCATAGTTATCTCATCCCATTTCCATTCCGGAATCTTCAATGGTTGCAATTCTCCTCCAGGCCGTTGATGCTCGATCTTCACTTGTTGACATACCAAACACTTAGAGACAAATCTTGCAATGTCCTTCTTCATTCCTTCCCACCAAAAATGTCGCTTCAAGTCTCGATACATCTTCGTGTTTCCCGGATGAATTGAATATGAGGAGGAATGCGCTTCCTTCATAATTTGGTGTCTCAAATCATAGATCTCGGGTACATAAATTCTATCCTTAAACCTGATAATACCCTTATCATCAATCCTCATCTCTTTTCTCCTCTTTCACCTATCATACTTTTCAACTTCTGGCTTCCGGTTCTTCAAGTTGTCCTTGCTTGATTTGATCCAGAATCGTCGGTTGCAATGATAAACTCGCTAGCATCAACATTTTCCATAGCTATCTCAATATTCATCCTTTGAAGATCTTCTTGTAATTCCCGTTGAGTAGTAACCAAGATTCCACATTCATCGTTTCTTTCTACTGAGCGCATCGGCTACCACATTAGCTTTTCCCGGGTGATACAAAATTTCAACATTGTAATCTTTGATTAACTCCAACCACCTTCGTTGTCGCATGTTCAATTCCTTTTGAGTGAAAATGTATTTCAAACTCTTGTGATCCGTGAATATCTTACACTTTTCACCAAACAATAATGTCTCCAAAGCTTCAATGCTAATACCACGGCTAACTCGAGATCATGAATTGGGTAATTCCTCTCATGGGGCTTCAATTGTCTTGAGGCATAAGCTATGACTCGATTATCTTGCATCAAAACACATCCGAGTCCTTGAAGTGAAGCATCACTATAAATCACGAACTCTTCTCCACTAACTGGTAATGCCAAAATCGGTGCAGAAACCAATCGTTCCTTCAGCTCAAGAAAACTCCGATTACAATCTTCATCCCAATCAAACTTCACATATTTTCTCGTCAACTTTGTTAATGGTGAAGCGATTTTGGAAAAACCTTGTACAAATCTTCTATAATAGCTTGCTAACCCCAGAAAACTTCGTACTTCCGTGACACTGTCGGTGGTGGCCAGTCCAATACCGCTCTAATCTTCTCTGATCAACAGATATCCTTCCTTTGTAATGATATGTCCCAAAATGCAACTTCTCTCAACCAAAACTTGCACTTGCTAAATTTAGCATAAAGCTTCCTCTCTCTCAATCTTTGCAATACAAGTCTCAAATGTTTCTCATGGTCTTCCACATTCTTTGAATACACCAATATATCATCAATGAAGACTATTACAAATTGATCCAAATAATCCTTAAATACCCTATTCATCAAATCCATAAAAGCAGCAGGGGCATTTGTTAAACCGAAAGGCATAACCATAAACTCAAAATGTCCATATCTTGTTCTGAAAGCCGTCTTGGATATATCTTGTTGCTTAATCTTGAGTTGATGATATCCGGATCTCAAATCTATCTTGGAAAACAATGCAGCATCTCTCAGTTGATCAAATAAATCATCAATTCGAGGAAGTGGATACTTGTTCTTGATTGTCACTTGATTCAATTCTCTATAGTCTATACACATCTTAGACTTCCATCTTTCTTCTTAACAAATAATACCGGAGCACCCCAAGGAGAAATACTTGGACGAATAAACCCGAGGTGTTGTAATTCTCCAACTGACTTTTCAATTCTTTCAACTCAGCCGGAGCCATACGTATGGAGCTTTAGAAATAGGTGTAGTCCTGGTATCAAATCAATCCCAAAATCAATCTCCCTATCCGGTGGCAAACCGGGTAATTCATCAGGAAAAACATCAAATTCCCTTACTACTGGCACCATATCAACTCGGAGTTCTTCACTACCCATTGTAGTTCTCATATCCTTCTCCCACAATTCCATAGAATACATACTCCGGTCTCCTTCTTTCCAACACATGAAGTAGTCTTCTACCTTCCAACTCAAAACTCACTTCCGCTTTACTACAATCTATTGTAGCTTTGTAAAGATTCAACCAATTCATTCCAAGAATAACATCAAAATCAATTAAAGGCAGAACTAACATATCTATTGGCATGCTTTCATCAGAAATCACAACATCAACATTCCTACATACACATGGCTCTTTGGATTGCACACCAAAAGGAGTATTCACACTCATCACTCTATCATACAACACTTCAGAAGACAAACCACACTCATTCACAAAGCTTTCAGCAATACATGCATGAGTAGCACCAGTATCAATTAAAGTATATGCAGGATGATTTGCAATCTGTATTATACCTGCCAGTGTATCAACCGAAGGAGCTTTCTCACATTGTTGTAAAGCAAACACTCTAGCAGCTGTCATTCCCTTTCCAAAGTTCGGTCCTTCATTCCTCGGCTTTTCTTTACAATTTGCCACATGATGACCTCTTTGTTGACAATGAGCACAAAAGATGGGCTTCAATTTAGGTTCAGGACAGTCAGAAGCTTTATGACCAACTTTCCCACATGCAAAGCAAGCTCCAGGAGTCCATTTACATTGAAATGATTCATGAGGCCCAAAACATATAGGGCATCGCCTATCAAATGGAATGGATGGCATAGAAGTCTTCACCACTTGTCCCGAGCTTGGTTTCTTACCCAAATATGGTCGCTTGCCTTTGTTAACATTCCCAAACCTTGAATATGGAGTGTAAGATGTCACCGATGTAAACCCGAAAATTCTCAGTAGCTAGAAAACCCAGGAGTTGGAAACGAAACCCTAATCCGATTAGATGGAGTTTAGTGAATGGAGCCTAGGAACCCTAAATCCGGCTTTCCTTCAGTTTCATAGTAAAATAAATATTATGGAGTAAATGAATTTGAATTATTGTTCCAAAGTACATTTCAAACCTTGAAAGTTTTAAATTTGGGAATTTTTCATTCCGGGCCTTCCCGCACCAATTACGGAAAAGCGTGCCCGGGCCACGGATTCAGAAAATGTTCCGGAATATTCATTAGAACGTAATTTATAAGGATTCCAAAAATATCAATTTCATAATTTTCCGAGCTATAAATATTACAGTTATAGCTTTTCCCGTGTTTTCGGAACAACCGGTAAAGTAGATGTCTTGTCTACTATTCACAAGTACAACCTACACTACACACTACCCATACCCTATTCTTACATCCTTACAACTACTCATTTCAATTTTCTTTTCCAAGAAAATTTGTCTCTTAAATAATTATTACATTTATTACAATTTCATTTACTAAATTACAAAAAAATCAAATTTTTAACACACACACACACACCATGCATGATGGCCGGCGCCCTCCCCCTCTAATTTCCCTCTTCAATTAATTATTTTACTCCATTTTGTACAACTAAACCCTAATACATTTGATATATATACTAAATTTTCTCTCTCTCTCTTCATTTCTTCTCTTTTCAAAATTGGAAAAAGAGATCAAAACCTCTCTTCTCTCCCTCCTCATTGCCGAGCACTCCCCTTCCCCATTCCCTCTCATTTTCCAACTTTGTTCCTTCTCTTTTTCACTTCAAGACTCCTTTGGTATGTTGATTCAAGCCTTGTTTTTCCTAGTTCTTATCATGGCAAGACCATATCTTGTGTATTTCCTCATTAAAACCCCATGATGCTCATGCTAGGGACATGGAAATGCATGAACAAGAATGTCAAGCCATCACAAGACATGGATCTAGTGTTTAGATGTGTTTTGTTAAGATTTCATAATGTTCATGCATATAAAGTAGTGATCTTGTATTTATATTGTTGTTCATGCCATGAGATCCATGTTATATACATCATATGTAGTATATCTAAGGTTTAGACATTCACCACTTTATGTACATGCATGATCATAGGTTCATTTTGCTTTACATGCTTGGACGATCATAAGAATGAAGTCTTGTTCATGTATAGAATGTTAGATAGTATATCTTCACATATAGAAGGCAAGAACATTGAAAAAGGAAGGGCTTTGCTAGATATGAAAAGTTGAAAATTCGGATGAAATGGAAACCCTACCTTAAAGACCCCCAAAATCAACTTTAACTTATATTTCATAAGAAAAATGAAGGGTATGTGTAATAGACATGTTGAAGGAATTATTTTCATGAGTTTAGATGAGTTTAGGCATAATAAAAACAAGAAAACAAGAGGTGAAGTTAGAATGAAGAATGTTGACTTTAAATGTGTAGTCAAATTCGTAACTTTGTGTAATGCCTAAATGAACACTTAGTATTTAAGTCTAAAATGGATGTTTTATAAGCTAAATGAAGTCCTTAGATAATGTATACATTGAAGCTCCGATTTTTAATGCATTAGACAAGATTTCCCTTAAGAAAATGTAAGAAAAGGAAATTTGGAAAATTCGGATTTTCACAAATAGCTTATTTAAAAACATGTTTACCAAATGAAAAATGTGAATTTCTATGCATGAATGGAGGCCATGACTATTATAGACTTTGAGAACCTATTTTTAGTTAAATAATAAGTAATTACAAGATTAAAAACCAAAGAAACCCTAAGGAGTATAATGTAGGAAAATAGCTTCTTAGAATTAGTCTTTATGAGACTTTCCCCAACACTTAGGAGTTCCTAAGAGTTTATTACTACAAAAATCATCATGACCATGCACATATTGAGTTCATTACATGGCATACACATTAGTAATTCATTCCTAAATCATTCATGCATGAATCACCAACTAGGAACATCTCTTATCAAAAGCAAAGCACATTTTCAAAATTGGATCAATGGAGGAACAGAACTGATCCCACTGTTCCGTGACCCTATTATTTTCAAAACTTGGATTTAATACTTGAAATAGATAGATCTTTCGAAGTAGATGAAGATCGATATAAAGTTTGCGAAATTCCGAGTTAAAATGACCAAGTTATGGCCATTTTAAGTCGGAACTTCCAAAAATAGCGAGAAATCCGAATTCAACTAGTCTAGATATATAGTTTGATTTAATTACATGGTGAGAATCTCATTAGGATTATTCTTGATTGGTAGGTGATTCCGAGCAGGACGACACACTACCTCCCGATTATTATTATTAAGAAGTTTGGTGTCCAATGGCCGAGTGAGTTTACTTCCATTCTCAATTAATGCATGTGAATGTAATGTAGTGGCACTAGTGATGTAGGCAAAGATAAAAGAAATTATAAGCATGTTGGGGTATATGGGAATTATTTATGTTGTTGATTGTTGATATGTGAAATGGAGCTTAAGGTATATCGAACCGGGTGTTAAGATATTGACTGCTTTACTAGAATCTTTGATGAATGTCTGCGAATACTTGTTGGTCACTTAAAAGAATTGAATTAATGACTATTCGACTCCGACTATAAAATGAATTCATTCATGTCACGATGGGGTTGGAGCATTCGCATTGTTGGTTAATCGTGATCCATAAAACGACTTGTTGGTTAATCGTGATCCATAAAACGAATTATTATTATTAGTTGACCGTGAGCTTAAACGGCGTCGTACCGCAGGATTCGTTAATCTGCTAACCCGGGATGGAGGGCGCAAGTCCATCCACATATGATTTCCGGATGGTCATATGTTTGATGATCACATTTGTTTGATGCATACACTTGCTGAATAATTACTTGTTTGACTGGATTATGTTAATTGTGACATGGAAGTATTGCTCACTAAGCTAGTTAGCTTACGCCCCTATAGTTTCTATCTTTTGTAGCACGACTTTATATGGCTTAGGCCAAGACAGGCTACAGCACAGGTACCGGAGATAGGAGTTTCCCGTAGAAGTTTAATTCATTCCTTTTTGTATAGACTTCCATTGGAAACTAAGGACTCTGGATGACTGTAATAGACTGTTATTCTTTTGCGGGGGAATGCCCCTTAGATTTTGTAAACTTTAACATTATGTGTTTTGATTTATTATCTATGGCTAATGCATGCCTCATTAAACTATTTAACTCCATTTGTTGAAGTATTCTATTGTCGTAAAGGAACGCTTTACATCTACTTAAGACTTCCGAAGGCCCCGGGTAGGGAACTCGAGAGTCTTACTTAGTATGCGGCGGGCTGTTACGTTTAGGATACCCTACGGGGCGTGACAACCGATCTCTTGCCCATAAAGGTAGCACGTCTATCCCTTTGAGCCTTATTTTCATTATTAATTTGTTCCACTAACTTTGCCTTGATTACTGTTTCAGACAATGTTGACAATTGAAACTTCTTGACCTCACTCTTAATCTCCATATTCAAGCCATCTTGAAACTTTTGAACTTTCATGCTCTCATCATTGTAACTTGTACCCGCAAATCTAAGCAATCTGCAATATTCTGCATGATATTCTTCAACAGTTTTATTTCCTTGCCTTAGACTCCACCAACTCGATATCATTTGTTCCCGCACTGTGGATGGAATGTATTGCAAGAAAAAGGCTTCCTTAAATCTATTCCATGGTATCGGTCTTACATATCCTTCACTATTCAATCTCCACCAATTATAAGCATCTCCCTTCAACATATATATAGCCAAATCAACTTTCCTATGCTCAGGTACTTCACAAGCTGCAAACGCTTTCTCTAGCTCCACTATCCAACCTTCTGTTCGAGTCAGATCCAAAGCAATTCCATCAAACTCAAGTACCAGTCTGACAAAATCATGCAACTTGACTTGTTCAATCCGATCTCCCATTGGTGCTTGTGGCTCCTCTCTCATAGTTGGTGGATGATATGCTATAAATTGTTGTTGTTGTGATACATCATTTGTTGGTACTGCTGAACTATTGCAAACATATCTCGAAACATAGTGAGCACATTATTCGGATCTCCAGCAGGCATCTGAGGCATAGCCGGATATGCTGGCATTTGAGGAGGCTGTGGATTTGGTGCAGTAGAAGCCGAAGCTGGTGATGGAGTCGAAGTAGAAGCTGGAATACTAGCTGATGCAGAAGCTGAAATGGTAGACTGAGAAGGAGGTGGCATACTTTCTCTTTCCGAAGATTGTCGGGTTACTCTTCGTGACCTATCCATCTTTTAAACAAACATGCAACATATGTATGACATATAATAATTTTACAAGGTCAAATCAATATCAAAACAATTAATAAACCAATTAGACATTCAAATATAAAACTTAATATAAACAAGTCCTATATGTCTAACTAAACTCACCGCATCTAAGGTCAAGTCACCACTATTTAATCAAACAATTTCATAAACATAGCTCTGATACCATCTGTAAAGACCCGATCCTCTAAATCCGAGACTTAGAGTACCGAATCCCTAACCACATATAATGTTTCACATTAATGTAAGGTTGTCCTAAAACTAACAGTTTATGAAAATTGTTTGATCAAAATCACTAAACTTTGTAAAGAACTTTTAAACAAAACAAGATTGCTAACAAAAGCAATCTATGCATACATTTACATCATATAACCATCGTTTAGTGCCAATACATGACACTACAAAAATTACATGTTTTCTCAAAACATAAGAATCCTAAAGGATCTGAAGGTCATTACAAAAGAAATTGGCTTAACTAACAAGCCTTCTATACATAGCTTTTCCTTAGCAAAAAGTTCCTTCCAAAGGTCCAGGGTGATCGAATCCTATTCGTCCCACTCATCCAGAAATCTCTCGAAATCGGACCCATAGCCCAAGTCATCATAATACTAATCTCCAATACCTGCAAAGCAGCAAAAGTGAGCCAGAGGCCCAGTACACAATAACCAATGCAAAACAAGTCATCCAATTGATGTAATGCATCATAGAACAAGTGGTTATCTTTATTACATTTTCATTCACAAATCAACAGGAGGGTATCAAACCCCGGTCACGCTTCGGGAATTAAGGGGTCCTAAGTAACAGCAGCTGCTCAGGGGGTTGATATAAGCAGTCCGAACACTTATATCTCCTATATCTATTTCATGAAGATAATAGCTTCATCTAGGGTTTAAAAGCCGTTGCCCGACTCTACTTAAACTCAGTCCATAACATGAGCCTAGTTCACAAGTTCCCATAAACTTTGAACTAAATCATGGTATTTCCTCCTAAGTTTAAGCAAACGTTACACAGATACTATTCCCCCCTATCGGCTACCCACTTAACCAAAAAGAATCGCTATTGCATCATAGCGTACCATTGCATCATGGTAAAGTCATTGCATCATGACTTGGTTAAGTGCCTAACTAACATGTCATTGCATCATGACAGGATTGCTGCTCCTCGGACCAGATTAAACAGCGAAATAGACATCCAGTTCATTCAAATATTAAGCCGAATCAATTTAGGTTAAATTAAGAATGCCTAGTCCTAGCAAACATCAAACAAGTTATTGCGTACCTGAACCCATTAGTATATAACTAGGATCTCTCGGTGATGAACTAACCGAAGAATCCTTAACTGAAATAGAAATATCACAATAATCAATAAAGAAACAATTATAGATTTCACTCTCACTATTATACTCATATTATCTCTATATATCACAATTATTCAAAGAAATCCAAATAATTGAATACAAAGTCACAAAGAAGCATTTAAAGGTCCTATTATATCACAAACCGTTTAATAAATACTCAATTGCTCAAATAACAAACTTCAGAAAATTTTAGAAAAAGTTTTTAAATTTCAAAAGCACAGGGGATAGGCCGGCAGCCAAAACCGGCGGCTTTGAGCCGGTGCTCGATTCTCTGAAAATCAACACTGCCAGCGCTGGCAGTGTTCAAGGGTACGCCGTCAGCCTTTGCATCCTACGCCGGCGGCCTTGAGCCGGCGTAGAATCCAAAACCAAAATTTTCAAAAACGTCCAGAGAGGTCTAAGCCGTCCGCTTACCCAGATACGCTGGCGGCTTTGACACATACACCGGTGGCCTTAATTTCCGCTGCCAGCGTACAATATGACAGAATGAACGCCGACTGACTTTTCTAGCGAAAGCCGGCGGCTTTCATCCAGCCTTAAGAATTCTGAATCCAACGCTGCCTCTAAGCAGGCGGCGTTGAATTCCCAGGTGCCGGTGTACTTTCTAAAAACAGGCTTAAACGAAAAAATCTCAAATTCCTTGTTTTTCCACTTTGTAAAATTCTATCCTAATACACTTTAAACCTTTCTCAACTACACTTCCAACTTCACATACTCACTCCTATCTATATTACTCAATCCTAGCAACTCAAATCATGAAATCAACACAATTAAACACTTCAAACTCCACTTCAATCCATTCTAAATTTCCCTACACAATTCCTCTTCACATCCTCCCAACACTTCATATTACTTCAACCATGCATGCACAAACTCACACACTCATATAACACATTCATAACTCATCCCAAGCATGTACAAACAATTTGATCAACATTAAACTCATTCCAATGAAAATTCATGTAATCACTTCAAGAAGGAAAACATAACAACACAACAATCATAACTAAATCAATTCAAATAATTATATATATACCTTGTCTTGAGAAAAACTTTGATTTTTAAACTTGATATTGACCTTGACTTGAGTTTGGAAATGGAATTGAAAGAGGAAAAAGAAAAGAAAGAAAGAAGAAGCAAAATTCGTATAAAATATTAGGGCTGCAAAAAGGGAGTTTAATTAAGCATAATTTGACTTTAAACATATTCCAAAATTACCCCTTAAAGTATATATAAATTTAGGAGGCATTTGGGGTGCATTTAGGTCTTATTTGGGACTTTTTTTTAGAAAATGCTACTTAATTAAAGAAAACTCTATCAACTAACCTTAAGCAAAATTAAAGTTGATTTATTAATCTAACTTAATTTTACATCTTAATGTATAAAAGACATAACTAATAATTTTATTGCACACACACATTAATACATATAAAACAAAGATATTAATTTCATTAAATACATGCAAAATAATACATTTTAGACTACTAACAACATAACCATGATATTCATCATACTCACTCAATTCAATACTCAAGATAATAAATAAACACATGGAATTTAAATAAAATTTAAATTTAGGTCATTTCACGTAGAGTTGGATTGACTGTTATCGTGGTGGGTCACGGGCCATGTTCCTTCCTAAAGAATCCAAATCGCCCAGGGAATGCGACTCTAGGTTTGGAGCCGAGCCAACGGAACGATTTAGGTGGGGACCTAAGGACAAGCAGTAAAAGGTCACAGATCTTCAACACCGATTTCCTGACCTTCAATACGGAGGGATAAATCCGTTCTATATATGGTTTCCAGATAACTATATATATTTGTGTAATCACGTGATTGTTGCATTGTATGCATAGCATATGTGTGAAAATTTAAATGAACTTGTTTGAAACCATGGTGCGAATGAAAAGAAATACCTCACTAAGCTAGTTGTAAGCTTATACCCCTATAGATTTTGTTGAAACAGATATACCTGCGGCTTAAATCGAAGATCATGACATTAAGGAAGTCATGGAATGATGTTAAACTTTTATGAAGGCAATGGAAACATAGGATGAAGCTCCTTTGTAAGATTCCTTATATGTAATGTATGCTATGTTAGTGTTTTGGAAATTTTTAAGAAGCGTATTTATACTGACTTGAAGATACTAGCGGGGTATGCCCTTAAGAATTGTAATCAACTATGTTTATATTTTATGATAAGTATTATCCTTGCCTTGTTACTTAATCATTATCAATACAAATTGCGTTACTTCGATGCTTTCCCTTGGTTGTAATGTGTGCCTTATACATAATATGGAAGTCTTTGCGTGGCTAAGGTAGTCATTCTTAGGCTTTAGTATTGTGTGCGACGGACTGCCATGTTTAAGGTACCCTTCGGGGTGCGACAAAAACCCTTTTGAGTAAAGGTGGCTATTTACATATAGGGTTGAAAACAGTTCCGAATGACAATCCTGCACAGCCTGTGCTTGAAGTTGTCTAGGATGAAAACTCACGATTTCTAGCTAAAATGACCTTTTACAACCTCGATCATAACATGTATAGGGAGCCTACGTAGGCCTTTGTGAAGCTTCTAACCCTTTCTTTCCTCCTACTGTCACGCCCCAAAGGGTACTCTATATGTGGCAGTCCACAATATGGTATTAAAACTTAAGAATGACTTCCCAAAGCCATGCGAATGCTTCAACACCATATGTAAGGTGTTTATCACAATAATAGGAGACATCAGTGGGATGTGTAGTTTAGGATACTAAATACAGCATACAAGAAATCTAGATAACCATCTAATTTCAACATTATAAGAACATAGTCCTTACATCATCTAAAGGGCTTTCCCCTATAAATCTCCAAACAATCATAATATTAGCTTAGTCTTTCACACAAGAAAACAATACTAACACCAAAAGATATTAAAGGATATTTAGCCTAAGATCTTCAAAGAATTTCCAAAAGCTCCCCAAAACATAATCCCACTCGAGTATATGAAGTTCTTGGGCATAAGGGATATTGGTCCTGTTACAACAAAAGCCTATCGGAGTATAAGCATAACTAGCTTAGTGAGAATATTCTTGAATTAACGTACTTGTATCAATAATTTCAAACAAATTATTAAATAAGCATATGAATGCATCAAGCAAGTGAACAGCCAACACATATGATCTATCGAAACTCATATGTTTTGAATGGATTTACCCCTCCATTCGGTAGTTAGGTGTTTCAAGCTCTTTAAAACCCATCTCTGAAATCCAACTTATGCAGTTTGTTTCTAACTCCTACTTGCCCATCATAAAATAGTTCTTTCTCGCTATTATTCGCCCATCTTGCAGACTTATGGCTCCTGCAAACTCTACTACTATACTCTTGTCCCATCGAGTATAGTAGCTAATGAAATGAAACCAACTACGTGATATGCATGAATCAATTAATATATATAACTTGAAATATGTAATTAAGGTACTTTAAAGCGATCATAGAATTGTAGACATTCCAGCATGGTAATAATGAAACACAATTTGATTTAACAACAATTCGTGTCCCGATATGCTTAGTATTC
This sequence comes from Combretum micranthum, assembly GCA_024138025.1. Lineage (NCBI taxonomy): Eukaryota > Viridiplantae > Streptophyta > Magnoliopsida > Myrtales > Combretaceae > Combretum > Combretum micranthum. The sequence continues at coordinate 23,930 of JAMXBD010003300.1, forward strand.
TTTCAATAAATGTTATCATACAAATTCCTTTTTATCTTTTCCTACTTCTAGTGCTTCTAGCTACAAGCACAAACAAGTACGTAAAAGGTAGGAAATAAACTTACTCGGCCATCCTTGCTAAAAACTCTTTACTCGTAATAGTCCTCCGAATAGGGATCCTCCCAAACTTCGTTACCTAAACAAAAGAAATACATGAAATGAGTATTTCGTGGAATCTCTTCTTAAACTTTCTAATTCTATTATAGCATTTGCATCAAAATTCGGATAAGAGGAAATTCCAACTTAAAACGGCCATAACTAGCTCATTTTAACTCGGAATTTCGCATATTATATACTGTTTTCTACCTATTCGAAAAGACCTATCCATTTCTAAGTTTATTTTTGTCATAAAAAGTCATTTGGGTTGCAAATTATTACTGTACAGAATAGTTACGAATTTCATAGTTCACAAAATATGATTTTCCAAACTTCTCTTTACTCAAAAATCTTTAAGCAAAATATATGGATATTTATATAGTTGAAAAATCCTTTGAACATACATTTATACTCATATCGTATGCATGATTTTTGTAGTGTTGTCTCAACTTTGATATTTCACAAACAATTTTGTCTTTAAGAGTTTTAAAAGATGAAACTTTGAAAATTTTTCCTTTTTAAATTGCTAGAAGGAAACTTAAAAATTCTTGAGTTGTTATAAGTGAGTGTTTTTCCTATTATAGTTCCATTTCTTATATTTTCAAAAGTAAATTAATTCCCAAAAATTTGGTTCTTTAAGTTATCTACCAACTTTATTTCTAGCGATTGAAAAATAAGCTTTTTAAAATTTTCCTTAAGTTTTTGGTGTGGTCAAATATTTGGAGTTGTGTTAAATGTATGTTTTCCTCTCATTTTCATATTCTTTTTCTTCTTTAGAAAATAAGTTTACCTTTAAAACTTTACTTTCTTAGCAAATTTTATTTTTCTAAGTTGGTTTCTAAAATAGCGAGTTGATTTTACCTTGATTTGAAAAACTTGTTTTATTCTTAATATTTATTAAGTGATGGAATAATTCTTTTAGATAAGTTTATAAGAAAAGCTTTCCTAATAAAGAATTGTCAATATTAGAACTTAGCAAAAATTTAATCTTAATTTGAAAAGAGAGTAACAGTATAAAAATTAAGTTTTGATGAAACTTTCTTAGTATGTGATTTTCAAAGTATATACTGAACCTATTTAAGTTTTATAAAAGATATGCTTGAGTAAAAATCTTAAGTTTAACGCTAAAAATTCTATCTTTATGGAGTATTTAGTTTTGATTTATAAAAGAAATGAGTTCCTTTTATTTGAAGAAATCTTTAGTACTAATATTTTAAAACTTGTGATTGACTTGTCTAAGCTTTTGAAAAGAATTTATTAAAATAATACTTAGACTTCTTGTTGAAAAATCCTTTGTTAAGAAATCCAGTTCACTTTTCCTTGTTTAAGAAAGAACCCATTTTTATTTTTATTTAAGACAACGACATTCTAATCATGCATGAATATGATTATATAGCAATGAAAAAGTAAGAATAATGCATAATAAGATAGAAAGAAATACTCATAAGCAAATAAACGTAGTAATGTGGTCAAGCATTGGAAACCTTAGCTTCATCGAGATATCCCGATCATGTATTGGGAGCCTTAGCTTCATCAAAGCAACTTGGGACTAAGAATAAAATAGACCAAAAAAAGAAAGAAAATTGTTTTGACTTGATAAGGACAAGTTGTCAACACCCCATTTTTGCCCCCTTTTTGAAAAAAAAAGAAAATAATAAAATAATAAAAAATCATAAAAATAATAAAAAAGGTAGAAAATACAATAAAAATTGAAAATTATAAAAAATAAATAAATTAGCTAAATTTAAAAATAAAAAAGTTACAAAATTGGAAAAGAATATAAAAATTTGAAAATTAAGAAATCTAAAAAAAAAATAATAATAATAATAAACCCCATCTTTAGTAAATAAGTTTTTAGAAGTTTAAAAAATCAAAAAAAGAAAGAGGAAGATCAAAAGACACTTAAAACGAATTTATGTTGGCAATTTTGTAACTCCCGATCCTTCGAATCAATTTGTAACCGACGGCCATTAACGGCCGAATTCAAGTTTTGTAACGGACGGCCATTAACGGTCGAATTCAAGTTTTGTAACCGACGGCCATTAATGGCCGAATTCAAGTTTTGTAACGGACGGCCATTAATGGCCAAATTCAAGTTTTGTAACCGACGGCAATTAACGGCGAATTCAAGTTTTGTAAGCGCCGAATTCAAGTTTTATAACCAACGGCCATTAACGGCCGAATTCAAGTTTTGTAACGGCCAATAACGGCCGAATTCAAGTTTTGTAACGGCCATTAATAGTCGTGATCCGTTTCACTTCCCCTCCAGCTCTATATAAACCACAACCTTGATCCTCCTCAAGACACAAGATCCAGATCCGAAAAAAAATTTCGAACAGAAGAGAAAAAAAGATAAAAAGAAAAGAAAAAAACTTCGAAAGAAAACAAAATAAAAAAAGAGAGGAAGAATCAAAGGAACCCAGAACCACCACTCCAACCATTCATCTCCGACCACCACTCAACTCAGACCACAGCCACTGCTGCACCAGCCACTTCCGTTCCAACCACAGCCGCTTCGATCAACATCCAGCTTTGACTGTCGCTAGCAACCACCACCACCAGCCACTGCTGCTCCAGCCACCGTCCCTAGCCACAACCACCGTCAACTCAAACCACCACCATCAGATCAACCCAACAGCCTTTCGGAAACCAATTCAAAAGGTTCAATGTTTTTTTTTTAGTTAGTTAGTAGTATTATTATTATTTGATGCATTAAAAAAACAGAAAATGGTAAAATGAAAAAAGAAAATTGAATAGAAAATAAAAAAAATATATTTATAGATATGAAAATAAAAAAAAATACATATTTGGGATGCATACTACAATTTCATTAAATAAATAAATTTAGGGTATAGTTTTAATATGATTTTTGGTTAAAAGATAAAATTAAAAATAAAAATCAATAAACTTATATTTGTGTATGTTTGTGTATATTAATAAAATAAATTTTCTAGGATAAGTTTGAATATAAACCATAAAAAAAAATAATCTTAGGAATATTATCTTTTAAGTTTTTTTTTTTTTTTTTATAATATATGTTTGATGCATGCTTGTGGTGTTAATAATCTATTATTTAGCAACTCACCTTTGTAAATTTTTTTATACTAAAAATGAGAAAATTTGAAAAATCAACAGAAATTCTTTTTACCTTTTTCTACATATATATATATATATATCTAGTATATATTGTTATTAAAAAAAAAAAGGTTTTCTTAGCTTATATAAATATCATTTAGTTATTTTCTAAATTAACAAAAACAATAAACAGGTTTTTTTTCAAAATTAGTATCTTTTAGGAATTTTCAAAAACAAAAACATAAAAATTAGATTTCTTTAGGAATTTCCAAAATAAAAATTGATTAAAAACTTAAACTTGGCGGGTTTCCAAAATAAAAAATACAAACAAATTAAAAATTTTATAAAATCAAAAAGAACTACGTTTTGTCTGATCTCGATTAGCGAGTACGTAGGCACCTACGGGGTGACATTAAAAAATGAAAAAAAATGTTTTTTGTTTTTTATAATATTGTGAATAAATATTTTGTAAATATAAGATGTTTTGTTGATATTCATATTCTAAAAAAAAAAAAATAGAAAAATGTGACTTATAAATATTTGTTTTGTTTCATTTGAGTTTTTGAGTATGAAAAGGATAAATTATTAAGTTTAAAATTCCAAAAGTGGTAACCATTTGGTTTTAATAGGTTAGCCCCCGAATCCATGATATCTGGTTTTAAAAAGTTTGTTTTTTTTTAAATCAAATTTTTGCAGACTAGTAGCTAAGTTAGGATCAACCGACCCATTGATCCTAGCTTTTATTTTTTCCCAATTTATATCGGGTGGCGACTCTAAAAAAATTTCAAAAATTAATATTTCTTTTAACCCCTAGTCGAGGATTCATGTTAAATGGGTTCGGGTTTAATGTGAATCGGGTTAGAAAAATGAACCAGATAGTGAAAAAATCCAGGCTCGACAGCTTGGCGACTCCACTGGGGACACATAAATTTTTTTAAAAAAAAAAGAGGGCTAGCCACGTAGGAATTTTAAATTTTAAATTTATCCTTTAAAATTGCTCGATTTTTTTTTTTTTTTGCGAATATATACATTATAATTCTTTGTACATTATTTGGATAATTGTTTTGTGAATATATATACTAATCTTGCAGATAAAAAAAAAAAAAGAAGAAGGGGCAATAGTCTTATTTATTGATTTATTTATTGATTCTTTGTACATATATTTGTCTTGTAAATATATTGTATACTAATATTTCAGGCACAAAAAAGGGGGGCAATAGATTATTCATTTGCATTTGCATCTGCATATTAGCATAAATGTGTGCTAGATACGGTCGGACCCAGGCCGTCTTAAGAGCCTAAGCGAGGAGGACGAAGTAAGGTCCGGGGGCTGTGGCTTTCCACCCTCTAGATCAAGAAATGTCCTCCCACTCCGGTTTAGTACCACTAAACTGGGGGACCTATAGAACCCTACCAAATCATGCATTTCAACATGGGATTTAACCAAATTTTTTCAAAAAGAAAAATGGAGTTGTATCATTTATTCAAAAAAAAAATCAATCAAATAAAACAAAAGTTTTTAACCAATTCCAACAAAGTCTTAAAAAAATGTGGAGTAATTTTTTTAGTTTTAGTTGAATAAATAAAAATGATTTGATGAAGGTTTTTGAAATCATTGTTTTAAATATAACTTCGGTAAATATTCTTCAAAATCCTATTGGTCATTATCCCCATTTGCATCCGTGTGCGGGCATATTTGCATTCTTGCATATGTATATATTTTCTTAAATAAAAATGAAATGTGTAGAGTAGACTTGTATATATTCATAGGATATATTGTCCACTTATAGTTATAGGTCCTTTCCAATCAAAATTATCTTTGTCATAAGTATTCCATTTCATTGTCCTCAAATCAATCATTTTGTAAATATTTGCCCCCACTTAAGGGGAGAGGGTCATTTGTTTACCTCTATTCTTGTAAGTTAGTTTTTGCCTAAAGAAAAAACTTTGAGTTGTAAATAAATTTCCACTTTAGATTAGAAACATTCATTTTCCAAACCTCTTTTGTAAATAACCATTTTTTCAAAAAAAAAAAAAGAAGAGAATAACAAGTTTTTAAAATTTCTTTTCTAAAAAGAAAAAAAAAAGGAAAAAGAATAAAAGTTTCAAAAAAAAATAAATAAATGAAGAAAAAAGGAAAGTTGCCAATAGGAAAGAATATTTCAAAAAAATTGTTATCCCAATGATCATTCAGTAAAAGGCAATTGAAATTAAAATTAGGGGCAACCAAAAGGACTTTACCGATTAGGGGCATTTGATAAACGCAAATGGGGCATTTAGTTAAATATCTTGAGGCAATAAAAATGGATGATTGAAAGCCAAGAGAAATATCTCACTAAAAATAATTGCCTAGGATGAAAAGAGGCAAATTTAATCCCAAATACCAACCCTACACACTCGAGAGAGGAGTGAATTGTGAGAGATAAGGTGGACTCATTCCTTAAAGGAGGTCTGTCTTGAATTTAGTACATGGGTCAAAATGAAATTAGGCATTCATTTCAAAATCTTAAACACATTTACCTTTGTCAGCCCATTTGAGCTATCAAGGAAGTGTCTTAAAAATAAACCCTGTCAGGAACCACCCCACAATTGGGCAATCAGGAGGTTAGGGTCATTAACAAGGAGAAAAAGGAGTAACTTATATACACTTGACCTAGTCGCGTCAATTCAAGAGTAGTCAATTGACAAAAATAAATCTTTTCCTATGAAAGAAAAAGAGTCTCCATTTCAAACCATACACAGCACATGTACTTTGAGCTATAGACCACAAAAGGAAAGAAAAACAAATCACCTTGGATTCATGTCCCAAAAAAGGAAAAAAGAGAAAAAAAAGAGGAAGAAAAACAAGAAAAGAAAAAGACAAGAAAAAATCAAGGAGAGATCAACAAGAGAAAAAAAAAGAAAGAAGAAGAAGAAGAAGCAAACAAGGTGATGATTTGCAAACACAAATAGAAACACATAGCTCAAAATCATCAAAATTTATTCTATATTAAGCCCCGCCCACAAATTCCACCCTTTGGAGACTCTTTGGATCAAAGGAGTTGATCTATTAATACCCTTGAAACTAGGGACATGTAACGCCCTAAATTATACGTCTATTTAATTTTTGGTAATTGTTAAATAGATAGTAATGTCTGACGGAAATTTTAGAAATGTCTGAAAAACCATCCTCGCTTTCCGTGAATTTAAATATAGGTAATTACCAATATGGACAATAAAAGACTTAATTAAAATAAAATATAAGTATAAACTATACCTATATCAAAGAAAAATCTTCCGTAAGACATAACAATAATAATATGAATAATATATAAACTAAAAACTAATAAAGATAAGTAAAATAATAAATTAGATCCCAAAAATAATTCAAAAGATACAAATAAAAGATAAATACTATAGATTTATAATAGTAGAATATAAATAAAGTCAAATTAAAGACAATTTAATTATTAACAAGTCATAAAATACTAAAACACTAATAATTTAAATCCTTAAAGGATAAATTATAATTTACGATATATATATTAAAGTTGAAAAATAAAAGTCTTAAATTAAAAATTTTAAGTATCCCATAATATTCAGAATATTTAATATAGTAGGCACGTAAATTTTCATCTAAAAATAATAACGAATAAATATTTATTTTACGTATTAATTAGAACCCAAAAAATTAAAATCTCCCCAAATTTCCAGCTTGCTCTGCACGCGATTTTTCCCCTATAAATTCTCTAAATCTCTCTCTCTCCTCTCATTCCTTCTATTCTCTCTCTCTCTCTCCATATTCTCTCTTTCTCTTTCCGTTTTCTCTCTCTCCTATATTCTCTCTCTCTCTCGGCAAAAGTCTTCTGAGAAGACTTTGAAAAAAAAAAAAAAAAATCAAGCTTCTCCGAAACGGAGAAGAGAAAAGAAAAAAAAAACAAAAACAAAAAAAATCAAATCCTTCGCTAGGAGAAGGAAAGAAAAAAAAAAAAAAAAAAGAAAAAAAAGAAAAATAATAAAATAATCAAAAAGGAATCTAGAAGCTCCTCCGATCTTTAAAAGCTCATATCTTTCACATACGACAACCGATTCCAATTCCGAAAGTGGTATTGTGATCGTGGCGATACGCTCTTCAATTCAAGACCACACAAGGTTAGGTTTCGATCACTCTAAAATTTTACTATTATGATCCGGTACGTAGAAGTTTTCGTAATATTAAGAGTTTTAATATTAGTTTTTATTATAAATATACATATTTACATGCATATATAATGATAATAATATAAAATTATGTCATGCTAGTATGTGTATTTAGACTAGTTGATATTACATTTCGTTTATCAAATAGATAATAAATTGATAACTAAAAAAAAAATGCTAGATGATAGAAAATTGATTATAATTTTAGATAATTAATATTTAGAGTCTATTTGTTAGTAAATAGAAATTTAGAGGTAAATCGCTAGAGTTGAAATATACCTGATAGGATCAATAACTGATCAAAATCTTCTAATCTAAAGCCCAAATTAAAATTCTGATTTCACAAACATGAAAGTTATAATATTTCAATCCTGTGTAGACTAAAACCCTAGTTTACCCTATTAGATCTGGAAATTCTAATCGTGTAGGTGAAAAACCTGAATCTATCCGATTTCGTAGATTTTAGAATTTAGTTTTCAACCTAAAAACAATGTAAGAAAAATATAGAACATTAACCATAGAGATATATGTAGTATAATACTGAAAAATTCTCAAAACACTAAAAGTTAAGCGTGCTCATGACCTAGGATGGGTGACCTCCTGGGAAATGAAAAGTAATTTTTCCAAAACGAGTAATATCTCGATAAATATAATTCAAAGACAATAACTAGTGGTTTAGAATTGAATTATTAGATCCTTAAAGTATATCAGTTAACAAATGATGATTTAAAAATAAATCGCTAGGATTGATATGTAACCATTAAAACTAGATATTAGGTATAATTTACATAAATAAGATTCAAACTAAGATTTTAATATTGAAGACACTAAAACAAAAATATTCTTAACTTATATAAACACTCGTTATGTTTTATGAAGTAAAACTTGGCTAAAGAAACAATTAGAATTAAGTAAAGTAAACCTATAGCTTAGTTCCAACATTTAAAAGGAATGAAGATGTTCTATGACAAGTTTAAATAATTTAAAGTACACACAACATAAACTCATGAGTAGAAATGGAATTAAGGAGGAAAATAAAAGCTTAGAAAACCGTAGAACCCTATTATAAAAGTTTTAGCCCTATAAGTATTATATAGATAAATGATATTAATAGATAAACTGGATATGATTTAAGTATTATATAGATAAAAGATATCTAGCTTTAAATCTATTAGATATACTCAATAACAAACCTATATAGACACATGAAGATTTCAACACATATAAAAGAATAAGATTCCTAGAATAAAATTTAAGTAATTCAATTACAAATTAGAAAATCAAGATAATATAAATTGTAATTGAAAGATTAAACCTAACCAAGAATTCCGTAACTCTAAGTATAAAATTCAACACTTGTAAGACTATAAGGATATAAAGTGTAGATTAATGGAAATCATAAATATTAGCTAATATAATCAAATTAACTAAAGCCATATACTTGAAATAAGATCAAGATAAGAAAAATGAAAATAAATATAAATGTATACGCTTTAACTAAAAAGTAGAGTAATGAACTTAAATTAAGTTTAGTCACTATACTTGATGAAATAAACATAAAACAAGGAATCGAACTTGAAATAATAACTAAGAATACAAAACAAGAAAGCTAGGCAACATTACGAGACCTTTCGAGCCCCTAAAGTAATATAGGAAAAATATACAAAATGATTAGTTTAACCTGATAATTAAAACTACATTCGATAAGTTTTCCAATGACTACTCATATGCTAAAATCTAAGTTAAAACGAATATAATATGCCCAATTTAAGATTTCGTGATTAAACTCGATATTTGAAAACAACTAAAATACTTTCTTAAGGAAACTAAGATTATACAAATTTTATAGTTTAACTTACGAAGCGTAGCTTTTACAAGCTTCAAAATGATTAATTATGTGTTAAGGTTAGATTAAGAAATGCTAAAACTCGAGTTTAAGATACAAAGACACAATATGTTTATTTATATGAATAAGAGTATAGTAATGGGGTATCTATTATCTCGATTCTCAGGGGAGACAGATCCGTCTTCAAGTGTTCTTGTAGACTTCTATGACTATTAAGCAAGGATAAACAGTGAGTATATTCCGATGACCTTCATATCTGCTTGTGCTTGTAGGTTTAGAGTATGATATTTTGTTAATATAAATTAAATGATTCAAGTATGGGGTTGGGAAATTTATACTTGTGGTTGCTCGTGTTTGTTATCTGTGTTGAAAATACTATACATTATTTTGAACGTTAAGTATTGAGTGTTGTTTAATAATTTGATCTTGCGAGTGTCTGATAATTGTCTGATCGCCAAATAAGTGGACTTAATGACTGTTGGCGTGATAATCATAATATTGATCATGCATTTCACGATTGCATGTAGAAGGCCATCACCACTACACCTTGACCCGGATGGGCCGCACTGTCCCGTGAGGATGGTGAACATGGAGGACCGAAGTGGTATGTACCTAGTGTGTACCATGGGCCTTGTTCTAGGGGAATGGGAACTAAGTCGTCCTGGGGAGACGGCCCACCTCCTAGGATCGCGCCGGGTCATTGTTTCGGATTTATTACTTCACTGGGATGTTGTTATATGTATATTATTTTGATATATAAAAAGTTTTTCTTGAGAAATTTGATTCCCGAAGTATATTAATCTGGGTGCTGATGAGTGGATGTACCCCAACCCCGGATTCGGAGGGCGCAAATCCGAATATGTATATGGTTACCGGTTGGCCATATATATTTGTTCATTTGATTGTACACATTGCATATGCTTGTTTAATAACTTGTTTGCTTTTGCTTGAACGGTATGGAGCGAGGGTATACTTCACTCAGCTAGTTGTAGCTGACCCCAACAGTTTGCTTTTGCAGGTAAGTTGAATACAAGGATGGGATAGGATTGAGTGCAGAGCGTGGCAAAGATCAAGTTGTACGAGACTGATAGAAGATTGAGAATTTGATAGGTTAAACCTAGTTAAGAGAATAAACATGAAAATGTAGTCTTGTTCTTAACTTAAACCTAGTTGATATTTCGTGTTAAACCTAGATTTACCTTATCTTGTCGTTTGGTAGGATATCTGATTCTCTGCGGTCTTGTGATCTGTGGAAGTTTCGATATCCAATAAATTATTTTCATAATAAACTTATATATATATAATACAATGAGAGGATAATTAATTAGAGTCTTGTAAACTCTGACTTGCAAGGCGATCCTCATGTTGCGGGTGCACACGTGATATGGCGATTTAGGGCAATCCTACTAGGCCCCACATAAGGTCGCGACAGGACAAGTGCATCATCAAGTTTTCCTTAAGGGTTCTTGACTTGTAAACCCGGGTTGTGTTGAAAAATTTTTCAAAAAAAAAAAAACCTTTATGAAATATCCTTTTTGATTAAAGCCAATAACCAAAAGCCCACATTACAGTCCAAAGAAGACCTAATAGATTGACTGATGTGTATTACTTGCAAGCCGGACCATAATTTTTGGAATTCGAGTCAAAAGTGAAAATGAGCCTAAGAGAGTGTGAGGAAGTCCTCTTCGACTAAGCAATCAAAATGAGATAACCAATCTTGTATATAAATTGTCCACAGGGGTATAAAATCATTTGCTCCAATTTGAAAGATATCTGCCTCAAGTTTAGCAATTATTTGCCCCAAAATTAAAAACAATGCCCCAATAGTGAATTGAAGTCCTCAAAAGTAAAATTTTTTTTGCCTCCAATGATTAAAATTTTTCAATGAGAAACCTTAAGTGGTTAAATAGTCAAGCCTGAGGCTGAACTGAAGTGAATGATCAATGGGCAAACACAATTCATTTTTACCTGTTGGTAACTTTCTTTAAAAGTGAAAGTAAAAAAAAAGAAAAAAAAAAATATATATATATATATATAAATTACTTTTGATTCAAATCTCTGAAAATAAAAATAAAAAAGACATTTCTAAGAAAAGAAGGGATTGTAAGTCCATCACTTTCCAAGAAAAAAGGAAGTTAGGATTTTCAAGTTCACTTTTTCAACTAACTCTCTCAAATCAAGTTTTTCAATCTAAAGAAATAGCAAATTCGTTGCTTTCTTAACCAAGTTTTTCAAAGAAATAGCAAATTCATTGCTTTCTCAATCAAGTTTTTCAATCAAAAGAAATAGCAAATTGTTGCTTTCTCAACCAAGTTTTTCAAAGAAATAGCAAATAGTTGCTTTCTTAACCAAGTTTTTCAAAGAAATAGTAAATTCATTGCTTTCTGAACCAAGTCAATCGAATTTCCAAGAAAGAGAAAGTAAATTCACTGCTTTCTCAAACAATTTTTTTAACCAAGTTTGTGAGATTATTGTTTTCTCAGCTAAATAATCCCTAGTGGATTTAAAGTGAAAAAAAAAAAAGTTTCCAAATTAGCCCAATTTTCAAATTATAAGATTTCAAAAATCCATTTTCCAGGAAGTTTTGTTCCTCCAATATGTAGGATCACCTGCTCAAAGGAGCGTCGTCCTACTATTTGAAGAATTAGGATCACTTGCTCAAAGGAGCGTCGTCCTATTGTTTGAAAAATTAGGATCACTTGCTCAAAGGAGCGCGTCGTCCTATTGTTTGAAAAATTAGGATCACTTGCTCAAAGGAGCGTCATCCTACTATTTGAAGAATTAGAATCACCTGCTCAAAGGAGCGTCGTCCTATTGTTTTGAAAAATTAGGATCACTTGCTCAAAGGAGCGTCGTCCTACTATTTGAAGAATTAGGATCACCTGCTCAAATGAGCGTCGTCCTATTGTTTTGAAGAAATAGGATCACCTACTCAAAGGAGCGTCGTCCTACCATTTTGAAGAATTAGGATCACTTGCTCAAAGGAGCGTCGTCCTACCCTTTTGAAAAATTAGGGTCACTTGCTCAAAGGAGCGTCATCCTGCCTTTAAGAATTATGGTTACCAGTCCAGCCAAGAATCAATTCAAGAAGCACCAATTCAAAACAAAAACCAAAGCCCATAGGTCCGACAGATGACCTAGCAGTTTTATAAAATCTAGACCCGACAGACGGTCTATCAGTTTTTTTTTAGTCTAGGTCCGACAGATGACCTAGCAGTTTTCTAAAATCTAGACCCGACAGACGGTCTATCAGTTTTTTTTTAGTCTAGGCCCGACAGATGGCCTGTCATTTTTCTAAATCTAGGCCATACAGATGGTCTATCAGTTTTCTAAGTCTAGGTCCGACAGTTGACCTAGCAAATATCAAAGTCTAAACTCGACAGATGGTTTAGCATGGTGTCCAATATAGAAATCCATCCATTCAAGATGGTGACCCAAAATCCTAAAAACCCTTGTTCATCAAGGTGACCCAAAATCCTTGTTTATCAAGGTGACCAAAAACCCTTGTTCATCAAGGTGACTAAAAAATCCTTGTTTATCAAGGTGACTCAAAATCCTTATTTATCAAGATGACCCAAAATCCTTGTTTATCAAGGTGACCAAAATCCTTGTTTATCAAGGTGACCATTTTAAAGAATCTTTAGCTATCAAAGATGGCTATTAGCCGTTCCTAAAACCCCTGCTTGTTAGGGTGATGTTTGGTAGTTTAACCCGCCAGGTTTAGGTCTTGGGCAAAAATGGTTTTTTTTGTCTTTATAGTGGAGTTTTGTTCAAACTCCACCATAAAGAGGGCAGCTGTCAATACCTCATTTTTGCCCCCTTTTTGAAAATAAAAAAGAAAATAAAAAATCATAAAAATAATAAAAAGGTAGAAAATACAATAAAAATTGAAAATTATAAAAAATAAATAAATTAGCTAAATTTAAAAATAAAAAAATTACAAAATTGGAAAAGAATATAAAAATTTGAAAATTAAGAAATCTAAAAAAAATAATAATAATAATAAACCCCATCTTTAGTAAATAAGTTTTTAGAAGTTTAAAAAATCAAAAAAAGGAAGAGGAAGATCAAAAGACACTTAAAACGAATTTACGTTGGCAATTTTGTAACTCCCGATCCTTCGAATCAATTTGTAACCGACGGCCATTAACGGCCGAATTCAAGTTTTGTAACGGACGGCCATTAATGGTCGAATTCAAGTTTTGTAACCGACGGCCATTAATAGCCGAATTTAAGTTTTGTAACGGACGGCCATTAATGGCCAAATTCAAGTTTTGTAACCGACGGCCATTAGCGGCCGAATTCAAGTTTTGTAACGACCGAATTTAAGTTTTATAACGACGGCCATTAACGGCCGAATTCAAGTTTTGTAACGGCTAGTAACGGCCGAATTCAAGTTTTGTAACGGCCATTAATGGTCGTGATCCGTTTCACTTCCCCTCCAGCTCTATATAAACCACCCTCGATCCTCCTCAAGACACAAGATCCAAATCCGAAAAAAAATTTCGAACAGAAGAGAAAAAAAGATAAAAAAAAAGAAAAAAACTTCAAAAGAAAACAAAATAAAAAAAGAGAGGAAGAATCAAAGGAACCCAGAACCACCACTCCAACCATTCATCTCCGACCACCACTCAACTCAGACCACAGCCACTGCTGCACCAGCCACTTCTGTTCCAACCACAGCCGCTTCGATCAACATCCAGCTCCGACCGTCGCTAGCAACCACCACCACCAGCCACTGCTGCTCCAGCCACCATCCCTAGCCACAACCACCGTCAACTCAAACCACCACCATCAGATCAACCCAACAGCCTTTCGGAAACCAATTCAAAAGGTTCAATGTTTTTTTTTTAGTTAGTTAGTAGTATTATTATTATTAGATGCATTAAAAAAAAACAGAAAATGGTAAAATGAAAAAAGAAATTGAATAGAAAATAAAATAATATATTTATAGATATGAAAATAAAAAAAAATACATATTTGGGATGCATACTACAATTTCATTAATAAATAAATTTAGTGTATAGTTTTAATATGATTTTAGTTAAAAGATAAAATTAAAAATAAAAATCAATAAACTTATATTTGTGCATGTTTGTGTATATTAATAAAATAAATTTTTTAGGATAAGTTTGAATATAAACCATAAAAAAAAATAATCTTAGGAATATTATCTTTTAAGTTTTTTTTTTTTATATATATGTTTGATGCATGCTTGTGGTGTTAATAATCTATTATTTAGCAACTCACCTTTGTAAATTTTTTTATACTAAAAATGAGAAAATTTGAAAATCAACAGAAATTCTTTTTACCTTTTTCTACATATATATATATATATATCTAGTATATATTGTTATTAAAAAAAAAGGTTTTCTTAGCTTATATAAATATCATTTAGTTATTTTCTAAATTAACAAAAACAATAAACAGGTTTTTTTTCAAAATTAGTATCTTTTAGGAATTTTCAAAAACAAAAACATAAAAATTAGATTTCTTTAGGAATTTCCAAAATAAAAATTGATTAAAAACTTAAACTTGGCGGGTTTCCAAAAAAAAATACAAACAAATTAAAATTTTATAAAATCAAAAAGAACTACGTTTTGTCTTATCTCGATTAGCGAGTACGTAGGCACCTACGGGGCGACATTAAAAAATAAAAAAAAATGTTTTTTGTTTTTTTATAATATTGTGAATAAATATTTTGTAAATATAAGATGTTTTGTTGATATTCATATTCTAAAAAAAAAATAGAAAAATGTGACTTATAAATTATTTGTTTTGTTTCATTTGAGTTTTTGAGTATGAAAAGGATAAATTATAAGTTGAAAATTCCAAAAGTGGTAACCATTTGGTTTTAATAGGTTAGCCCCCGAATCCATGATATCTGGTTTTAAAAAGTTTGTTTTTTTTTTAAATCAAATTTTCACAACTAGTAGCTAAGTTAGGATCAACCGACCCATGTTATTAGCTTTTTTTTCCGATTTATATCGGGTGGCGACTCTAAAAAATTTCAAAAATTAATATTTCTTTTAACCCCTAGTCGAGGATTCATGTTAAATGGGTTCGGGTTTAATGTGAATCGGGTTAGAAGAATGAACCAGATAGTGAAAAAATCCAGGCTCGACACAAGTTTAAGACTAGTCTTAATAAATTGCTTGAAACAAGTAAATAAATAAATTGCAAGGCATGAATAAATAAATGTTATGTTAGTGAGCTCATATGCTCTAGGAAATATATATACATAAATATATTTACTAACATATAGGAGTTAGATTAGGATAATAACTGTAAACCTCGGTATTATTAGTAATCAAGTAAACCCCGGGAATCGAAAAGCCAAACCCTAATCCAGTCCAGTTCAAGTTTAGTGAGAGAAGCTTAGAAACCCTAAATCCGGCTTTCTTTCGATTTCATAATAAAAGAATTTTTATAAAGTAAATGAGTATGAGTTATTATTTTAAAGTATATTTTATACCTTAAAGTTCTAAATTCGGAAAATTTTCAGTTTCGGGCCTTCCCGAGCTCAATTACGAAAAAACGTACCCTGGGACTAGAAACTCAGAAAAATATTCCAGAATATTCATTAGAACCAAAATTTTATAAGGATTTCAAAAATATAAATTTTATAATTTTCCGGGCTATAAAAATTACAGTTATAGCCTTTTTCTCGTATTTTCTCTACAACCGGTAAAATAGATGTCTTGTATATTATTCATAAGTACAACCTATACTACACACTACTCATACCCTATTCTTACATCCATACAACTACTCATTATAATTTTCTTTTCCAAGAAATTTTGTTTCCTAATTAATTATTACATTCATTACATTTTATTACTTAAATTACAAATTTTATCAAAATTCAAATTTCTCTCTCTCTCTCTCTCTCACCATGGCCGGTGCACCCCTCCCCATTTTCCCTCTATTTTTTTTATTTTTTAATTCTTTTATTCAATTAAAACCCTAATTCCTCTAATATATAAGATCATTTTCTCTCTCTCCCCTCATTTTTACTCTTTCAAAATTTGTAAAAGAAGCAAAACCCTCTATACTCCTCCTCCTTCTTGCCGTGACCCACACACCCACACACACTCACACACACAAGCTTATTTCCTCTTCTTTTCTACTCCAAATCTCCATTTAGGTGATGATTCCAAGCTTTGTTATTACTAAATCTTGTAATGGCAAGACTTTTCTTGTGTGTTTTCTACTTTAAATCCCAATGAGCATATGCTAGGGATAAGAAAGCACTAATACAAGAATATCAAGCCATCACAAGAAGTAGATCTTGTGTTTAAAGGAGTTTTTGTTGAAATAATATTATTTTCATGCATGTAAAGTAGAGATCTTGCATGAAAAGTTTATGTTTATGCCATTCAACTCATGATTCATGCACTTTAAGTGGTAGATCTAGTGTTTAGACACTCATACTTTCATTGACATTTATGTTCATGTGGTTATTTTGAGCTTGCATGCATTTATGATCATAAAAGTTTAGCCTTGCATATATATAAATGTGTTAGATAATATATCTTTATGTATATAAGGCAAGGAGCTTAAAAAGAAAAGATTTTTGTTAGAAAAATGCAAAGGAAAATTCGGATGATTTTTGAAACCTATTTTAAAAACCCTTAAAACCACTTTGAAACTCATATTTTTCATGAAAAATGAAGGGTATATGTAACAAGTACCTCTAAGGAATGATTTTTACAAGTTAAAATGAGTTTAGGCATGAGTAAAGTGTAAAACAAGTAATGGAATTAAAATGGAAAATTTTGAGTTAGTGATCAAATTGTCAAATTCGTAATTTGTGATAATGTATACGTAATCACCTAGTATTTGAGCTCAAATTGTAAGTTTTATGTGTTAAATGAATTCCTTAGACAATAGATATAGTAAAGCTTTAAATTTTGATGCATTGAACAAGCTTTCTCATAAGAAATATGCAAGAAATGAAATTTTCCAAAATTCGGATTTTTGTGAAAAGCTTGTTTAAAAACATATTTACAAGGTGAAAAATGTGAATTTCTATGCATAAATGAAGGTCTTGGATAGTATAAATGATGAAGACTCATTTTTATTTAGAAAGCAAGTAAATTCCAAGAATAAAATCCTAAAACCCTAGGAAATGCAAAATTGGAAAGAATAGATTTTTAAGAAGTGACTATTGTGGAGTCTTATAATAATTAGGAGTTCATAAGAGTTCATTATCAAAAATCATCAAGACCATGCATATATTGAGCTCATTGCATGACATTCATGCTAGGAATTCATTCATATTCCATCTATACATGAATCATCAATGAGATATATTTTTACCAAATACAAAACAATTTTTCCAAATGGAAAAGTTACAGAACAGATCTGAACCCTCTGTTCCATGACCTTAATGTTTTCAAAACTTAAAAATAATATTTGAAATAGATATATCTTTCGAAGTAGATAGAAATCGATATAAAATTTACGAAATTCCGAGTTAAAATGACCAAGTTATGGCCGTTTTAAATTGGAACTTCCGCAAATAGCGAGAATCACGATTTTGTTTAGTCTAGATATATAGTTTAAATTAGTTAAGTGATGAGATTCTTATTAGGTTGTTCTTATTTAGTAGGTGATCTCGAGCATGACGATACCCTACCACCTGACTACTACTATTAAGAGACCGGCGTACCATGGCCGAGTGAGTATCACTTCCAATTTCAATTATTGCTTCTGATTGTAATGATAGTTGTATTAGTTTCTAAGTAAAGATAAAAAGAATGATTATGCATGATGGGGTTATTCGGGAATTATAATTGTCTGCTGTTGATATGTGAAGTTGAACTTAAAGAATATCAGAGTCGGGTGATAAGTTATTGCTTGTTTATAGATGAGTTAGAATTGATTGTCTGCGAAGATTGTCTGGTCACCTAAAAGAATCGGATTAATTGACTATTGCGCATTAAATGAAATTTTGAATTCATTCATATCATGATGGGGATGAAGCATTAGCATTTGTTGGTTTTTCATGATCCATAAAACGAAATTGTTAGTTAATCGTGATCCATAAAATGAAATTGTTGGTTAATCGTGATCCATAAAACGCAATATTGTTCAGTTGACCGTGAGCTTAAACGGCGTCGTACCGTAGGATTTGTTATCTGCTAACCCGGGATGGAGAGCGCAAGTCCATCCACATATGATTTCCGGTTGGTCATATGTTTGTTGAACTCACTTGTTTGATGCATTCACTTGATTGAATAATCACTTGCTTGAATGATTTGTCTTAATTATGATATGGAAGTTTTCACTCACTAAGCTAGTTAGCTTACGCCCCTATAGTTTCTACTTGTTGCAGCATGAATTCATTTGGCTTAGGCCAAGGCAGGCTACAACTCAGGTACCAGAGCTAGGAGTTTCCTTTAGAAGTTTACTTCGGTTTTGTTTAGACTTCCGTTGGAAACTAAAGGACTCTGGATGACTGTAATGGACTTAATATTATTTTATGGGGGAATGCCCCTTAGACTTTGTAACTTGGATATATGTGTTTTGGTTTATTATCTATGGCTAATGAGTGCCACATTAAACTTCTTAACTCCATTGAATAGAGTATTCTATTGTCGTAAAGGGACGCTTTACATCTATACAAGACTCTCGAAGGGTTCGGATAGAAATTCAAGAGTCTTCTATAGCATATGGTGGACTGTTACGTTTAGGATACCCCTATGGGGCATGACAGTTTAAGTCGGTATCAAAGCACTAGGTTATAAAATAAGACAATAGAATTAAAAGAAACCGAACTTAGAAATTTAACTAATAGGTTAAAATGGAGTTGAAAATATTTCTCTTTGATCAAGTCTAATTAGGAGTCTTATCTTGTTGTAGGTCTCCTTGGGTGAGACCAGGGAACGAGCTAGAAATTTCACCAAAAGAATTGATGAGACCATGGTAGAATACAGATTGAGATTAAGAGAGCTGTGTGAGGATTTTGCTCTAGCCAGGAACCCTCGGACTATAGGGGAGATGTTCAGATTATGGAAAGAAGGGTTAAGATATACTAGATGGGCAGCTGTGGTTAACCAACTAAGATACGATCCTATGGGAAGAAGGAATTGGACCAAGTTGGAGACAATCTATACCTTAGAAAGAATCATGGTAGAATATGGGCATGAGCCCATGACTAAGGAAGCCACTTTTATTTTGAAGAATAAGGGAAACCGGACCCCTCCAAACTTTAGGGTATGGATCCCTATAGGTCCTCTATATGTGTATGCCCATGATGACGTGTATGACCACCATGATTGGAACATAGCGGATGCCTGGAACCATATTACATGGCATGAAATTTACTTAGACATTCTTCCACTGCGTGTAATTATTCCACCTCTACCAGCTAGTGACATAGGCATGCAATTGATTGATGCACCTATGACTGGAGTGAACAATGAGGTTGGTGAGGAAGTGGAGGAGGAAGAAAAAGAAGAGGACCCCGAGGAGGATCCTAATTGGGAGGAAAATGTAGTAGCCAAAACCCCTACCCCACCCATAGAGCCGGAAGTGGAAGTAAATCCGAAACCTAATCAAATTGTGTGGGATTTTAATCGAGTGTTGGAGATTCCTGATAGTGGGAGGGTAGAGCCTAAATTAGATCCCATGTTATCGAGGGATGTATACATTGAGGGTGAATATCCACCTGTGCTTGATTTGGCAGTAGTAGAACCTGTGGCTCCCGGGCCCATGGAAGTGGATAATGTGGGTGAAGAACATACGAGAGAACCCGAGATAGTGGAGAACCAAGAGGATGAACCTGAAGTAAGGGGTGAAGAGGAAGAAGTGAGCCCAAGGGAGGGGCAAGGAACAGAAGAAGAGGAGGAAAGTGAAGAGCAAGATCAGGAGCCTTTAGTCCGACCTGCTAGGAGGTGAAGGATGAATGTAAGGGAATACCTTAGTCTGTTCTTCCGACAGGACGATGGTGGTTTTTCCAGTAGGAGACAACCTTCTAGTTCGACCCCTGATGATGCTAGTGATGAGTGAAGTTTGAGATGACAACTAACCCCTGAAGTCCTTGTTTTTCTCATTTTGTAGTAGGCAATGCGGGATGCCAATTTGCCTTAGGATTTCTAGATAGTTTAGTATTTTGTTCTTTCTTTTCCCTATATTTTGTTTTGTTTTCAGAAATAGGGAGAAATGTTTAGAATCGGAACTAGAATGTAGCTAGCTAGATTTTGTAAACAAAAACTTCTGATGTAAAATTTTATATGGGAATCAAGCATGCTAGACATTAGACATAAGGAGCATAACCGCATAAAAATTGCATGAGCATTCATTCATTCATGTTATTATTTTGAGATTCCAACTTATTTCCTTACGTATGAATTCTTTTGTTTTTCCTTACGATTATATGAAGATTGTGAAATTCAATTCCTTTTTGAAATTTGATTTCCAAATTCTCGCAAAGTTGTGAACCTTGTTCGACAAATTAATTTCCTTAAAAATTTAAACCGTTCTAAAAATGCTAAAATTTATTAAAAAATGTGTAAACAGACGAAACCGACGGATTTGGAATCGGGAACAAGAATCTCTCCCGAACAAAGCCGACCAACCAGCCGTACCCTGACCAAATCTGCAAGAGTAGCACCCCAAAATTAGTAGGGTGATGTGTTGAATGTGATTGGATAATTGGCCAATCTTTTGAATACATTCATCCAGAATCAAAACCTAGTTCAGAACCTGCACCAAGGACAAAGTGTCCGGGATTCTACTCCACATCCACCACCACCTGCAGATCACCGGGAAGTGACTGCTAAAGCACCAGCTCTACAGGAGAAGCATTCCTACAATGTGCCCTTGCCACCACCTACACCATATCGAAGGCCTTACTGAAGTTCTTTACCGGACTTCATTAAAAGTAACCGGTATTTTGATGGGGCGTTTGGTAAACCTGATGAAGCCGAAGACTGGTTAGCTCAAATTGAGCGATCTTTTGCTGCATATGAGCTTCTACCTTATTTACAATTGGAATATGGAACTTATATGTTGAGATATAATGTGAGGGTCTGGTGGGACTCTAAGAGAAGAAGCTTGACTTTCCCAGTTACATGGGAATCTTTTCGCCGGAATTCTTGGACAATTATTTTCCCTCCAACTTAAAGTAAAGTATAGTGCTGACTTCCTCCATGTTAAACAAAAGGGAGAACCGTGGAACAGTACGAGACTGAGTTTGTCACTTGCTGCAATATGCACCTGAGTCTTTAGGGATAGTGAGGAGTTGAAGAACAGTATTCTTGGGAGGTCTGGATGAGGAATTACGGATTAAATTGGAAGAATTTGGAGTAAGACCTACCCTGAGTTGGTGGAAAAGGCTCGAGTGATTGAAGGGGCCAGGAAAAGGAAATACCAGGAACCGACAAAAGAGTATTTGGGAAAAGGCCGTTTGACGCCTCAAGTTCAGGATTTAAAGGAAAAGGTACAGACCGTACCAGGGATTTAAGGATGACGCTAGTGGAAAGCCGACCCAGTTTAAGGCCAATGTCACTTGTTGGAAATGCAAGGGGACTCATGCTCCTAGGCAATGCCCACTGTTGAGGAACAAATGTTATTACTGTGGCGATGCTGGCCATATGGTTTATACGTGCCCGAAGAAATGGCCGTGACTTGCTTTATTTGCAAGGAAAGGGGCACTTGGCCTCTGAATGTTCGCAACGAAAAAGTGTGGCCGCTCGACCCTTTGGGACTTCGAGCAATACCAACCCTATGAGGTCAGGTAGTAAAAGTGGGAGCCGTGCAGCTTCGGCAATGCATGGGATGAGGCTTTATAATTTGAAGGCCATGGAGTAGAGGAAGATGAAGATGAGGAAGTGGAATTGGCAGCCATGGATCAAAGTGACGGCACGGATGGCGGTCTGGTGACAGGTTAGTAACAGAAACCCTCTTAAGTTAAAAGTAATTTATTTATTTAAAGTTTCTGAATTAAATTGAATATGTTTATGGGAAAGCTGGAAGTTAAGAACCCCATGTAGGTAGCTTTGAGAGTGTTTTAGGGTTGAGAAGTGATGGATGTTTGTTGACCACAGGACACATACGGTGAATAAAATGGAGGCTTATGTTTTGTTTGACACGGGAGCGACACATTCGTTCATCACCACTAGTTTGGCTAACCAACTTGGATTACCTATAGCCACAACTACTGTTAGCTGAGGATTAAGACACCTACGGAAGTGTGTGTCAAGAGAATTAATAAAGGATTGTCCATTGGAAATTCACGGACACCACTCCAAAAGTGATTTAATAATATTGGAGATGAGTAAATACGAAGTTATCCTTGGAATGAATTGGTTAAGTAAGGTAAAAGCAGTAGTGGATTGCCAAAGAGGATGGTGTGTTTCTATGATCAATCGGGAGGAAAAGTGGAGTTTTGGGAGAAACCTTAGTTCCGAGAAAGTTCGGATTGAACTCTTTCAATTAATGATGGAGGATGAAGAGATGGTACCTATGAAGGTTTGGATGAAGAGGAAACTCGGGAAGAAAGGATATACCGGTGGTAAATGAATATTTGGATGTGTTTCCAGAAATTTTGCCTGGATTACCACCAAAGAGAGAAATTGATTTTGAGATTGTTTTAGCTCCAAACACCGAACCGATATCCAAAGCACCATACCGGATGGCACCGGCTGAGTTAAAGGATTAAAGACACAATTACAAGAACTTTTGGATCAGAAATTCATAAGACCAAGTGTGTCGCCATGGGGCGCACCTGTCTTGTTTGTAAAGAAAAAGGATGGATCAATGAGATTGTGTATCGATTATCGTGAGTTAAATAAGGTAACTATCAAGAATCGATATCCTTGCCAAGAATCGATTTGTTTGATCAACTGCAAGGGGCTTTGTGTTTTCACGCATTGATCTGCGTTCGGGATACCATCAGTTAAGAATAAAGCCTGAGGATGTACCAAAGACGGCTTTTCGTACTCGTTATGGACACTACGAGTTTTTGGTGATGTCGTTTGGGCTGACTAATGCACCAGCTGCATTTATGGACCTCATGAACAGAGTTTACAAGCCACTTTTGGATAAGTGTGTAATAGTCTTCATAGACGATATCCTAATATATTCGAAGACCAAGGAACAACACGAAGAACATCTTCGTTTGGCGTTGCAAACCTTAAGAGAAAACAAGTTGTACGCCAAATTGTCCAAATGTGATTTTTGGTTGGACAGAATATCTTTTCTTGGACATGTGGTAACTGGTGAAGGAATATCAGTTGACCCCGAAAAGATTAAGGCTGTAGTGGAATGGAAACAGCCACAAACGGTTACTGAAGTAAGAAGTTTCTTGGGATTGGCTGGCTACTATCGCAAGTTTGTGAAGGATTTCTCGAAGATAGCCAAGCCACTGACTCAATTGACCCAAAAGAATGAGAAATTTGTTTGGACAGATAAGAGGGAACAGAGTTTCCAGGAATTGAAACAACGACTGGTATCAGCACCGATTTTGGTTCTACCGGACCCGGAAAAGTCCTATACGGTGCATAGTGATGCCTCAAGGAATGGCCTTGGATGCGTATTAATGCAGGAAGGGAAAGTTATTACATATGCTTCTCGACAGTTGAGACTCCACAAGCAAAACTACCCTACACATGATCTGGAATTGGCCGCAGTTGTCTTCGCCTTGAAACTATGGAGACACTATTTATATGGACAGAGGTGTGAGATATACACGGATCATAAGAGTCTTAAGTATCTGTTCACACAAAAGGAGTTGAACATGAGACAAAGGAGATGGTTGGAACTAATAAAAGATTATGATTTGGGAATAAATTACTGTCCAGGAAAAGTTAATGCAGTCGCGGATGCCCTAAGTCGGAAAAATTATGGGGAAGTAGCCGCCTTGATCACAAGTCAAAGAGATCTGATTAGGGATTTTGAGAAATTAAAGATTGAGTTCATAGACCAAAGTGCTGAGCTTGAGATAGCTAATCTGGCATTGGAGCCAACCCTAATAGAAAGAATCAAGGAAGCCCAAAGGTATGACGAGGTGATACAAAGATTAAAAAGGAAACCCAAGTAGGAAAATACCTTGACTTTGCAGTAGACGATGAGGATGTGATCAGAATGAAGGGAAGGTTGTGTGCCGGAAGACGAAGAGTTGAGGAAGGAAATAATGAGTGAAGCTCATAACTCCGGTTATACCATGCATCCGGGAGGTACCAAGATGTACCAAGATTTGAAAAGCCACTATTGGTGGAACGGCATGAAGAGAGATGTAGCAGATTTGTGATGAATGTCAGTTTGCCAACAAGTGAAAGTAGAGCACCAAAGGCCAGGCGGATTATTAAAGCCTTTACCCATTCCCGAGTGGAAGTGGGATCAGATATCTATGGATTTTGTGTGTGGTTTTCCAAAGACCCTTCAGGTTGTGATTCTATGGGTAATAGTGGATCGGTTAACCAAGTGGCGCACTTCTTACCCATAAATATGACTTATTCAATGGAAAAGCTAGCTAAGATCTACATCCGGGAAATTGTACGATTACATGGCATACCAGCAGGGATTATTTCAGATAGAGACCCAAGATTTGTGTCTAAATTTTGGACAAGCCTGCAAAAGAGTTTGGGTACCAAATTGCATTTCAGTACGGCATATCACCCTCAGACCGATGGACAGTCTGAGCGGACGATCCAAACCCTAGAAGATGTTGAGAGCTTGTGCCTTGGAATTCAAAGGGAGTTGGGATAGTCATGTGCATCTCATCGAGTTTGCTTACAATAACAGCTACCACTCAACTATTCAATGCCGCCATATGAAGCTTTGTATGGACGACGCTGTAGATCCCCTCTGTTTTGGGATGAAGTGGAAAAGATAGCTATTGGGCCAGAATTGGTACAAGAAGGCCGATAAGGTGAGGGTAATCCAGCGGAAAATGAAAGAGGCTCAGGATAGACAAAAGAGCTGGGCAGACCTGAAAAGAAGAGAACTCGAATTCAAGGAAGGTGACCATGTGTACCTGAAGATAAGTCCGATTAAAAGTATTAAAAGGATGCGTACACAAGGAAAGCTAAGCCCGAGATATATTGGACCTTCGAAATTTTGGAAAGAGTCGGAGATCTGGCGTATTGGCTAGCTTTACCACCAAATCTATCGGATTCACAACGTGTTCCATGTGTCAGTATTGAGAAAGTATGTGCCGACCCAGAAAGGATTTTGGAATTGGAACCGATTCAGCTGAAGGAAAACCTGACATATGAAGAACACCCGTAAAGATATTGGATAAGAAAACCCAAAGGCTACGAACAAGGACATTCACTATGTTAAAGTATTATGGAGGAATCATGCCTTTGAGGAAGCAACTTGGGAAGCTGAGGAGGAGATCCGAAGGAAGTACCCGAGTTATTTGAAGGACAAGGTACGTCAGTTCAGTTTTGAGGACAAAACTCTGTTTAAGGTGGGGAGGTTGTAAACCCGGTATTCTTAGTAGTCAAGTAAACTCGGGATCGAAAAGCAAAACCCTAATCCAGTCCAGTTAAGCTTAGTGAGAGAAGCTTAGAAACCCTAAATCCGGCTTTCCTTCGGTTTCATAATAAAAGAAGTTTTATAAAGTAAATGAATATGAATTATTGTTTTAAAGTATATTTTAAACCTTAGAAAGTTTTAAATTCGGAAAATTTTCAATTTCGGGCCTTCCCGAGCTCAATTACGGAAAAACGTGCCCCGGGACAGAAACTCAGAAAAATATTCCAATATTCATTAGAACCGAAATTTTATAAGGATTTCAAAAATATAAATTTTATAATTTTGGCTATAAAAATTACAGTTATAGCCTTTTTCCCGTATTTTCTTTACAACCGGTAAAGTAGATGTCTTTCTACTATTCACAAGTACAACCTACACTACACACTACCCATACCCTATTCTTACATCCTTACAACTACTCATTAATTTTCTTTTCCAAGAAATTTTGTTTCCTAATTAATTATTACATTATTACATTTTATTACTTAAATTACAAATTTTATCAAAATTCAAATTCTCTCTCTCTCTCTCACACCATGGCCGGCGCACCCTCCCCATTTCCCTCTATTTTTTTTATTTTTATTCTTTTATTCAATTAAAACCCTAATTCCTCAATATATAAGCTCATTTTCTCTCTCTCTCCTCATTTTACTCTTTCAAAATTTTTAAAAGAAGAAAACTCTCTCTCCTCCTTTTGCCGTGACCCACACCCACACACACCACACACACAAGCTTATTTCTCTTCTTTTCTACTCCAAATCTCCATTTAGGTGATGATTCAAGCTTTGTTATTACTAAATCTTGTAATGGCAAGACTTTCTTGTGTGTTTTCCACCTTAAATCCCAATGAGCATATGCTAGGGATAAGAAAACACTAATACAAGAATATCAAGCCATCACAAGAAGTAGATCTTGTGTTTAAAGAGTTTTTGTTGAAATAATATATGTTCATGCATGTAAAGTAGAGATCTTGCATGGAAAGTTTATGTTCATGCCATTAAACTCATGTTCATGCACTATAAGTGGTAGATCTAGTGTTTAGACACTCATACTTTCATTGACATTTATGTTCATGTGGTTATTTTGAGCTTGCATGCATTAATGATCATAAAAGTTTAGCCTTGCATATATAATGTGTTAGATGATAGATCTTTATGATATAGGACAAGGAACTTAAAAAGAAAAGATTTTTGTTAGAAATGTCTAGTGGAAAATTCGGATGATTTTTGAAACCTATTTTAAAAACCCTTGAAACCACTTTGAAACTCATATTTTTCATGAAAAATGAAAGGTATATGTAATAGGTATCTCTAAGGAATGATTTTTACAAGTTAAATGAGTTTAGGCATGAGTAATGTGTAAAACAAGTAATGGAATTAAAATGGAAAATTTTGAGTTAGTGATCAAATTGTCAAATTCGTAATTTGTGATAATGCATATGTAATCACCTAGTATTTGAGCTCAAATTGAAGTTTTATGTGTTAAATGAAGTCCTTAGACAATAGATATAGTAAAGCTTCAAATTTTGATGCATTAAACAAGTTTTCTCATAAGAAATATGCAAGAAATGAAATTTTCCAAAATTCGGATTTTTGTGAAAAGCTTGTTTAAAAACATATTTGCAAGGTGAAAAATGTGAATTTCTATGATAAATGAAGGTCTTGGATAGTATAGATGATGAAGACTCATTTTTATTTAGAAGCAAGTAAATTCTAAGAATAAAATCCTAAAACCTAGGAAATGCAAAATTGAAAGAATGGATTTTTAAGAAGTGACTATTGTGGAGTCTTATAATTAGGAGTTCTTAAGAGTTCATTATCAAAAATCATCAAGATCATGCATATATTGAGCTCATTACATGACATTCATTAGGAATTCATTCATATTCCATCTATATGAATCATCACTAGAATTTTTCCAAATGCAAAACAATTTTTCGAATGGAAAAGTTACAGAACAGATCTGATCCCTCTGTTCCATGACCTTAATGTTTTCAAAACTTAAAAATAATATTAGAAATAGATATATCTTTCGAAGTAGATAGAAATCGATATAAAATTTGCAAAATTCCGAGTTAAAATGACCAAGTTATGGCCGTTTTAATTGGAACTTCGCAAATAGCGAGAATCACGATTTTGTTTAGTCTAGATATAGTTTGAATTAGTTAAGTGATGAGATTCTTATTAGGTTTTCTTATTTGGTAGGTGATCGAGCATGACGATACCCTACACCTGACTACTATTAAGAGACGGCGTACCATGGCCGAGTGAGTATCACTTCCGATTTCAATTATTGCTTGTGATTGTAATGATAGTTGCATTAGTTTCTAAGTAAAGATAAAAAGAATGATTATGCATGATGGGGTTAGTGGGAATTATAATTGTCTGCTGTTGATATGTGAAGTTGAACTTAAAGAATATCGAAGCCGGGTGATAAGTTATTGCTTGTATAGAGATGAGTTAGAATTGATTGTCTGCGAAGATTTTCTGGTCACCTAAAAGAATCGGATTAATTGACTATTGGGCATTAAATGAAATTTTGAGCTCATTCATATCACGATGGGGATGGAGCATTAGCATTTGTTGGTTTTTCGTGATCCATAAAACGAAATTGTTAGTTAATCGTGATCCATAAAACGAAATTGCTGGTTAATCGTGATCCATAAAACGAAATTGTTGGTTAATCGTGATCCATAAAACGAAATATTGTTCAGTTGACCGTGAGCTTAAACGGCGTCGTACCGCAGGATTCGTTAATCTCCTAACCCGGGATGGAGGGTGCAAGTCCATCCACATATGATTTCCGGTTGGTCATATGTTTGTTGAACTCACTTGTTTAATGCATTCACTTGATTGAATAATCACTTGTTTGAATGATCACTTGTTTGAATGATTTGTCTTAATTGTGATATGGAAGTTTTCACTCACTAAGCTAGTTAGCTTACGCCCCTATAGTTTCTACTTGTTGCAGGATGAATTCATTTGGCTTAGGCCAAGGCAGGTTACAGCTCAGGTACTGGAGCTAGGAGTTTCTCTTAGAAGTTTACTTCGGTTTTGTTTAGACTTCCGTTGGAAACTAAAGGACTCTAGATGACTGTAATGGACTTAATATTATTTTGCGGGGGAATGCTCCTTAGACTTTGTAACTTGGATATATGTGTTTTGGTTTATTATCTGTGGCTAATGAATGCCACATTAAACTTTTTAACTCCATTGAATAGAGTATTCTATTATCGTAAAGGGACGCTTTACATCTATACAAGACTCCCGAAGGGTTCGGATAGAAATTCGAGAGTCTTCTATAGCATGTGGCGGACTGTTACGTTTAGGATACCCCTATGGGGCGTGACAATAACAATGACGTAATAGCATAACATTAACAATAAAATAACATAATAGTAAAATAAGATTTGTTCATGAATAAGAACTAAACATGAACATAGTGTTATTTCCATAACAATTATTTGTTTAGGAAACACATACCTTAATCATGCTAAGTTGTATGACATGATAAAGAGATATAGGTTGGATTTTACCTAAGTTTTAATGGAGGATTTGAAAATAGATAAATGGGTAGTGTATTTATTATTTTTCTTGAATAGTAGTAAATGGTAGAGACTATTTTGAGAGGGGATTGTTGGAGAGAGGATTTGAGAGGAAATTTGGGTAGAGTTTTGTTATATAAAATAAAGGTGTGAAAAAATGAAGGAGGGAGGGGGTATTTATAGAATTTTGAAGTGTAAATTAGATGTAATAAAATAAATTGAAAAAGAAATAAATTAATAAAAGAGAGAGGGAGGGCTAGCGGCATCAAGGGGGAGGAGAGAGAGGATTTTTTTGTTTGTTTTATAATTTTTGTAAACAAAAGTAATAATGCGTAAGGTTTGATGTGAATAAAGTTGTATTGAAAATATAAAAGTGTAAGAAATGAGTGTATGGGTAGTAGGAAAAAGTAGAGATAGTGAAATAGTAATGAATAGTAGAAATAGTACTATGAATAGTAAACTAAACAAATAAAATACTTGTAGTAATAAAAATACGCGTAAACAAGCTATATCTTATTTTTTTAGTTACCAAAAAATTGTAAAACTGATATTTTTGAAATCCTTGTATAATTACGAGTCTTTTGGGGTTATCGGAATATTTTTACCGTCTAGTGTTCCCAAGTACGGTTTTCGAAAACTGATCCCATTCGGATCCGAAAGACACCAGAGTTAGGCCAATATGATATTTTTATACTTCCCTATATTATTATGAACTATTATAAGCCATTAACTCAATTCCGTTGTCTAGGGTTTGAGAGCGTGGGTTTGTCGAAGTTGAAACTGTTAGATTATCTTAATTTTTGTTGACTTTGAAACTCCGGTATGACTGGGGTTAAGGTTTAATCTAGCTTTACCCTAGAAATTTTGGGGTTTACATTAAGGATTGGATAGATGGACCTTCTCATACTCGGATTTTTGAGTTGAACGGTTATTGAATTTTCTATATTTGTTTTTGAAGATTCTCTTATGAAATCATGTGATCGAAATTGTTTAAGGTTTGGTTTCAACTTTGGTCAGTCTTTTAGGGGTTCGATTAGGTATTCGAAAACCATTCTCGAAAAATTCGAGGGTTTACTACCTACCCCCCTTAAAGAAAGTTTTGTCCTCAAAACTTGGCACGTAATCTTGCTCATGATGCCTACCCGAGCTCTTCAATGGCTTTAATATTTCTCCAATGGAATTTTCTGTTAATGTCCTTATGATTCCCAACTTTAATTTCAAGAACTTGTCACTTCTAATCCATCCAACTCCTTATCGGCCCTCGGCTTTTCCTTTCTTTCAACTTAGAGCATTGGTTACTGCAGTCATTTTCTTTTGCATAAAAGCTTACTCCACGATTGTGGTTTTTTATAAACTCTTAGCCATTTCTTCTATCATGTGTTCAGTTCCTTTAACATGAACAAGTGCTCAAGGTTTGGGTGATCAATATAAATTCTTTATCCTTGATTATTCAGATAACATCTCCATTTAAAAGCAAGCTTTACCATGACTAATCCTATACCATGTTGTCAAGCAATTTTGTTCTTGTAGTCTCAATTGTCAAGAAGCGTAAGCAATTACACATTCGAGACTATTTCCCGATGTGTTCCCATGCATTGTATAGGACTCTTTTTAACTTGGCAACATTACTATTGTTGCAAAGATAGCTTGTTACTTTAGTCCTTGGAAACTTCGTTCCCCTTTTGTCCGTTCATGCAATTCCTTATTCGCTTCTGGGTTATCCTAGTACTTTATTATTGATGATGACTTTATGGAACTTGTGATAGTTTATGTATAAACTCATGTATCCATCCTTTCCTTCATAAAGAGTATCAGGCTTCGCAAGGTGAGATCTTAGCCCCAAAACTCTTATAGTTACTTACTTAGCTTTTCTCAACTTGATGGGTATGATATGGTATGGTGTTTAATCATGGGCTCGGCATTCCTCACCAAGTCTATTCTCAAAATCGACCTCTTACTTGGGAGGCGATCTAGGTAACTCATCTTAGGGAACTTTAGGGAAACTTTTTGACAATAGGGATGTTGTCTAGGTCGCGTTTCTCCTTTTTTACCCTTTGCATTACTTAACCTAGCTTCCAAGTCCCTCATCATCGTTCTTTACTAACTCAACCGAACTCAATTCATGTCTCTTTAGACTTACAGATCCATCTACGGATGTTTCTTTCCTTCCTTGTCCCATAAATTCTACTTTCTTACTTTGGTAGCCAACCGTATTCTCATTAACTCCTTCTTGTGGCTATCTCATATTTTCTTATAAGGTCTGTCGAGAGGAGGCAACCTTGAATTTTTTTTTCCAAGAGACAAGCTTTTAAAATTTTTCTTATCGTCACTACCTGTGGGATTCTTTATTTTGCTTTCAAGGGTTTCACTCAATCATCCAATTATCATCTATCGATCTATATACTTTTACGGAATAAAAGAAAACACTTGATTAAGGTTTAACACTAACCTTTGAGCGGGTCATAACTGTAGTTGTCCTCGTCCGCAAGAGTAGTTAACTCCACATCTCCAGTAAACCCTTGGTTTTTAGAGTAATCCTAAGCCTTAACCCTAAGCCGAGAAGTCAACCGGAAACTTTAAGTCAATAGATTTCAAGTTAAACCCTCAGTTTAGATCCGGCAATCCCGTGTTCGTAAACCAAGAAGTCAAAAATTAAGTAAAGTGTGTAGAATAGTCCGTAATAATATTTGATTTCTTAAAAATATCATATTGGTTTAATTTCGGCTTATTTCGAACCTAATTGGATACTACTTTTGGAAAGCGTGTCCCGGGGCTCAGAAAATTAAAAATATACCTTTAATATTTTTAGACTCGTATTTTTATAAGGATTTAAAAAATATCGAGTTTATAATTTTTCGAAATCTAAAAATATCAATTATAGCTTATATAAGCATATTTTGACCGTATAGGTAACTTGTTTGTTGAAATACTAAAATCATTCAATTAATTATTTAATTTATTTATGAAATTTCTACCACTCATTTAAAAATAGTTTTCTTAATTTTATTTAAATATTTTTCTTAATAAAAAGCATTTTTTCAACGCATACTTCAAGTACACTTCAATTGTCACTTCTATACATTATTCATGTTTTCTTTCACTCTTTCTTACACTCAATTTCCCATGCATGGCAACTGACCACACCCTCAATTCAGCCACTTTTCTTTTATTTTATTGATTTATTTATTGATTTAAAATCTCTTTTAGTTAGCAAATTGAGTAACACAAGTCATACTTTCAAAATTCAAGTTACAATCCAACTAAATCCTCCTCTCTCTTCCTTGTAAGATCACGCCAGCCCCCTAAAAATTCTTCCCATTGTTTTATTTTTCTTTTCCAATTATTTAACACACTTTTATCACACTCCTCTCTCTATTTAAAGACTCTTACTTACATACTTTCACTCTTTTCAACCCTACATCATTTACTCTCTCTTTTTCCTCTCTTTATCTCTTTCTTAGCTTTGTTCTTGTAAGAAAACAAGCTGCCCCCATCTCAAAATATTGCTTCCACATTCCATTCTTGAAGACTCTTTAGGTAGACTTTCTTCTTAAGCTTCCATAGATGCTATAGGTTGATTATATGGAGGTTTCATGCATCAAAGGGCTCTCCATAATACCTAAAGGCTAGAGATGATGATGCCAAAACTTTGAAACACTCCTCTTGTTTATGATCCATATTGATATTGCTATATTTGTTGTCTTTAAGACTTTACTATCTTCATATTTATATTTTATTTTGTAGATCTAATTTTGATGAAGCTTTGGTTATGTTTATATTTAGATCTATAGGTTTAGGGCTTACTACCATGTATTTCTTTTATATTTATGCTCATATTATGTGTAGATCTTAGATTTGAACTTGAATAAAAATGGTGAAATTCGTATCTAGGCAAGACCCATATTTAAAAACTCTCTTCCATGTCTCAAAATAGAAGTTTTAGTTGAAAAAATGAAGATTTAGTGGATGTATATCATCATGACTTCTTTTTACAAGAATCAAAGGTGATATTCAAAAGTTACTTTCAAAAATAAAAATCTTATTTTCAGATCTAGACCAAGACAACAATAAAAACATGTTTTCCAACCTAAAAATGAATATTTTGTTCATGATATGGAAGTCTCGTAAGATAGGATATGTAAAGGATGATTTTTCATAAGTCTTGATGGATTTTATCAAAAGATATGTTCAAAAACAATTTTTGAAAATTCGGATCTAAGCCAAGACCCATTTTTTAAACCCATTATCTAACCTCAAAATGAAGATTTAGACAAAAATATATAGGGCTCTTAGTATAGATATCCTAAGGATTGGATTTTTATAAGTTTAGATGAGTTTTCCTAAAAGGTATTTCTAAAATAGAGAGTTTTGTAAAAGTCTAGGTCTTATTTTCATTCTAAAACTCAAGGAAGAAATTCAGATCTAGGAAGAGATGGATTTTGAAAATCTTATTTAAACTTCAAAACAAGAGTTTTATATGGAAAATGGAATGTTTGATAATAGGTGACATAAGAAAATTATTTTCATTGAGTCATGTAAGTTTTAGCAAAGGATTTTCTCAAAACAAGAAAATGAGTTTCAACTCAAAATTTTTGTTTTTACAAAAGTAGATTCTTGGAATTTTCATTTGGACAATATCATTAGGATCATATAAGTATTTAATCTTTTATCTTTGGCTAGAAGTTCTCTTTACAAGTGTAGAACTAATATAAGGTGATATAAAAAGTTAGGTGGAACAAAAGTAACAATTTTCAACAAGAACTCAAAACTGGAATTTTCGTAACCCTACTGTACAGTACCTTTTTGACCCTCAAATGACCTTGGATATTTGATTTAACTTGGGAAATGGATAGATCTTTCGAAGTAGATAGAAATCCATATATGATATGCGCAATTCCGAGTTAAAATGAGTTAGATATGACCATTTAAAGTTAGGACTTCAACTTAGGCGAAAATTGACGAACTTAGTAGGTAAAATTGTTAAGTTCATTAGAACTTCATAAGAAATACTCATTGAGGGTATTCTTTGCACTTAAGTAATTTGGAAGACGGCTTTCCACTCTCCGAGGACTACTACGACTAGTGGATTTCTCTCCATGGCCGAGTGAGTTCATTTCTTAAATAGTTGTGCTTATGTATGTGCTTGTAATCGTAGTGGCATTAGAATTAGGAAAAGATAAAATTGTGATGAGTTGTGATCTAATCTTGGTTGAATGAATGATAAGTATATCGAGATGTGACTTATTGTAAAAACATTGTATGAGCTAGTATAGACTTGAAATATCTAAAATTCTCTATGATCGCTCTTAACCTACATAATTAGCGTGCCACAATTATGTGAATAAACTGTACATGCATATCACGTAGTGAGTCACATTGCATTAGCAAGTATACTTTTGGTGGGATAAAGTTATATCAGCGGAGGTGTGGAGGCCCGTGTTAACATTAAGGATGTGAAATCGCTTAAGTTAACGAAAGTGGGGTAGGCACTTGAAACTACCACATAAAACAACAGATGTTGTATAATTAAGAGAAAGAGATCAGGATTATGGTTGCATGACTTATGGATCACCTACTCAAGATTGGAATTATGGTTGCATGACTTACGGACAACCCCAACCCTAAATGGAGGGCGTAAATCCATTCACGTATAGCTATCAGAAAGTCATATGCTTGTATACTCATTTGCTTGTGCATTCATATGATTGATTAACTATAACTTGCTTGTATATTATCTTGAATGAGTTTGTTATTTGGAAATGTGTAAACCCCGGAAAATTTCAGTAAATAATTTCAAGATGAACTTCGAAATAAACCCCTAAAAATGACTCCAAATTAAAACCGAATTTTAACTAGTCCAAAAACACGAACGAATTCAGAAACTTCTTAATCTTGAGAAAATGAAAATCTTTAAAATTAAAATAAGAACGCAGTGGTCTTCAAATTCAAAACCACGACGTATGAAAAATTTCATATTTAACTTCGACTTATAACATCGGGTAATATAAAGCCCAAAAACAAATTATTAGAAAGTAAATAATGATTAACCGTCGGAAATAAAACTCAATTCAAGAATTTCGAAAACGTTAAAAGATATTAAATACTTACAAAAAATCAAATTTAAAATAAACTTCTCAAAGTGAATACGTTGTATAAACATAAAATATCAGTTTCCAAATTGGCAATGATCTAAACCGGAAAAATTAC
The DNA here is from genome assembly GCA_024138025.1 of Combretum micranthum. Classification (NCBI taxonomy): domain Eukaryota; kingdom Viridiplantae; phylum Streptophyta; class Magnoliopsida; order Myrtales; family Combretaceae; genus Combretum; species Combretum micranthum. The sequence goes on from JAMXBD010003300.1 coordinate 59,407, forward strand.
CCGGAAAACCCTAACCGGAATACAATAGCTTAAGTCTGGCAATCTAGCGCCCCTAACCCTAGAGGTCGAGACACAGTTTAAATATGTAGAATAGCTTATAGTAATATAAGTTTTCTTAAAAATATCATATTGGTAAATTTTTGATATATTCGAACCCATTCGGATGCAGACTTCGAAAAGCATGTCCCGGGGCTTGAGACATCAAAATTATACCAATAGTACCGTTAGACTCGTAATTTCATAAGATTTCTAAATATATCAATTATATAATTTTTCGGGTTATAAAAATTACAGTTATAACCTTTTTATCGTATTTCCATTATTACCGGTAATTGATTAGTCTTTTGCACTATTCATTTTTTTTTATTACAAAAAAATTTATTATTCTTATAAAGCCTTATATTATTAGATAAATATTTTATATATTATAGAAAATTTTGTTTTTCTATAATTTAGTTAGTTCGGGTTGTTACGGGATCATATTCTGTTTAAGACCCGATACTAAAAATAAAATAAATTAATTTAATAATTGGAAAATAATTTAAAAATATTTTTATTTTCATAAAATAATTTTTTAGAATTTTTCAGGTTATAAAAATATTATTTATAGCCTATATTCGCCTATTTTGATCATACCGGTAACATATTTGTTAAAATACTAAAATAATTCAAATAATTATTTAATTTTAATTATGAAAAATCTGCTACAAATATTTGGAATAAATTTTTCAATTTTATTTTATTTTAATTTATTTTATTAAGAAAGTACTTTTACAACTCATACCTTCAAGTACACCTTACACATATCACTTCCTTTTCACTTCAATTTTTCTACACATTAACCCACACTTCATGGCAGATTTTAACCTTCTTTATGGCTGCCATTTTCCTTTATTTACTCCCATTTTGACTAAAAATAAATATAATTCAATCCTTCTTCAAAAAGTTACATTATACATTAATTATACAATTCAATTTTGAGTCAAATTTCAACAATTTCCTCTCTCCTCTCTCTGCACAAATCACGCCAGCCCCCTCCCTCATTTTCTTCCTTTGTTTTATTTTTTTCTTCTTTTATTCAATTAAAACACTCATTTTCTCTTACTCCTTCATTTACTCACTTTCCCTCTTTCATTCATTAACTTTTCTCTCTCATTTTTCCTCTCTTTCTTCTTCATTTTCTCTTGTTCTTCCATGAAAAACAAGCTGCCCCCTTCTTCTTCCATGGCTTCCACACTTCATTCTTAAATATTTCTAAGCAAATCTTCTTCCCAAAGCTCCATAGGTGATATAGGTAAAGTGTAATGAAGGTTTCATGCATCAAATGACCTTCCATAAGCTTAAAAGCTTAGGATGATGATGCCAAAAATGAAACACTCATTTTCTCTACTTTTATTATCTTGTATTTCAATTATTTTCTTGTTTAAAGTTGATATATATTGTAGATCTAACTTTTTGTAGCTTTGATTTTGTTTATGCCATAGATCTCGTTATTTAAGTTGTTATATTGTTATTTCTTATGATTTGCATAGATCTATCATCCACATATTCATCTTAGTGATTCACGCATTTAAAACTAGTTTAAAAGACTAGATCTAATGTTTTGAGTTCATAAATGCATTAGACATTTGTTTATGTTCATGAACAACTTGCTATAACATGATGATGGTAGGAAAGTTGTAGGAAACTCAAGATCTATTTTATTTTCAACCAAAATAATTTTTAAAAATTCGGATGAAAATGAACCATATTTAGAAAAGTTGTTTTTCAACTTCAAATGTGTATTTTTCGTTTAAATGAAGAGCTTAGGGTCTAGATACATAAATGAAAGATTTTGAGGAGCAAAGTTTAGATTATGAGTTTAAAGTTTATTTCATGGGTTTCATTTAGGTGTATGTTCATATTATGTGTAGATTTTAGATTTAACTTAGACAAAAATTGTGAAATTCGTAATTTGGCAAAATCCTTCCTTTAAAATCTACTTTCCACGTGTCAAAATGTAATTTTTACTTAAGAAAATGAAGGCTTAATATATATATAGCAAATTAAGACTTCATTATATATTGTCAAAGATGATTTTCAAAGATTAATTTTCAAAACAAAGTTCTATTCTCGGATTTTGGCCAAGGCCTAGTTTAAAAACATGTTTTCCAACTCAAAAATAAAGGTTTTATTCAAGAAATGAAGGGCTCTTAGGATAGGATATGTAAGGAATGGATTTTCATAAGTTTAGATAGATTTTATCAAAAGATATGTCCAAAAATGAATTTTGTAAATTCGGATCCCAATCAAAACCAATTTTTAAAACCCATTTATCAACTCCAAAACTCATGTTTTATGTGAAAAATGAAGGGTATAGGTAATAGGTATCTTTAAGGAATGATTTTTACAAGTTAAAATGAGTTTAGGCATGAGTAATGTGTAAAACAAGTAATGGAATTAAGATGGAAAATTTTGAGTTAGTAATCAATTTATGAAATTCGTAATTTTAAATGAAGGCCATAAGAACACCTATTATCCGAGCTCAAAATGAAAGTTTTATGTAATGAGTGGAGTCCTTAAGTATAGATACCATGAGGTCTTAATTTTTAATGCATTAAACAAGTTTTTCCCAAAGGAATCCTTCAAAAAGTGGATTTTTTAAAATTCGGATTTTTGAGTAAATCATGTTGGAAAACATATTTGCAAAGTGTAAAATGCAAATTTTTGTGTAAGAATGAAGTCCTTAGTGGTTATGTATGATTGAGCCCTAATTTTTTAAATATCAAATGATTTTTACTTAAAGGAATCACTTAAAAACCAATTTTTTACCAAATTCGGATTTCGGAATCAACCCTACTTGAAAACATGTTTATAAAGTACAAAATAGAAATTTCTATGAAGAAATGAAGGTCATAAGTAACATATATAATGAAGACCCAATTTTTTACAAAAATAATTATATTTTCTTAAGTAATAAATCCAAGACAGATGGAAATGATCAAGGTTAGAAAACTGGACTTTTCATAAGTAGTAGTTGTTATTGTCTTGCAAAAAATAAAAATAAAAATAAAAAGTTATAAAATTTTCTTTTAGCAAAAAAATCATCAAGATCATGCATGCATTAAACTCATCTCATGGCATTCATGTTAGGAAATCACTCATATTGCATGTATAGCTAATTTATATAGTAGGAACATTACAAACATTTACAAAACTATTTTTCGGAATAAGAAACCGTTACTGATCAGATCTGATCCCTCTGTTCCGAGACCTAAATTTTTTCAAAACTTGAAAATAATATTAGAATTAGATAGATCTTTCGAAGTAGATAGAAATCGATATATAATTTGCGAGATTCCAAGTTAAAATGACCAAGTTATGGTCGTTTTAAGTTGGAATTTCCGCTTAGGACGAGAATTACGAATTTGATAGTTTGGATAAGATCGTTTGGATTAGTTTGAGTTGAAATACTTATTAGAGTATTTCTTCCTTTTTAGGTGATCCCGAAATCGATGATTCCCTGCCACCGAATTATTAACTAGAAGACCGATGATCCAATGGCTGAGTGAGTTTTCTCCTTGTTTTGTTACCTTGATTGTGCTTATAGTTAGTTGCATTAGAATTATAGGAACAACATAAAAATCGATATGAATGGGGATAGGAGATATGATGAGATTGTGATGAATGTATGCCAATGAAACTAAAGCATATCGAAACCACGATTTGATTGGATAACTACATCGTTCATATTATTTTTGTTATATGTGTGATATTGGTTGGTCACTCTAAAGAATGTATAAATATTTTTGACCTAAGCAAAAATTAAATTGGTCATGCATCGTGTCGGACATATTGCATTTGGTAGCATGCTACTCCTACGCAGGTCGATCGGTATGGTCCATTGATGCCTCGTTTGGATAACGGGCCCGGTGCCAGAGCTCATTCAGGGGTACTAAGGCGCATGTGGCTGCATTCTTGGATAAGCCTAGCCGAGTCGAGTGCTAAGAGCCGAGGGCTTAGGGACTAGATGCGGTCGTGTAGACTCATTACCATTCCTAACCCAAGATACGGAGGGCGTAAATCCATTCTATGTGGGTTCTGGATTGTAAGCCCCGGAAAATTTCAATAAATAATTTTAAGATGAACTTCGAAAATAAACCCTAAAAATCACTCCAAATTAAAACCGAATTTCGATAAGTCCTAATTCACAAACGAATTCAGAAACTTCTTAATCTTGAGAAAATGAAAATCTTTGAACAATAAAATAAGAACTCAGTGGTCTTCAAATTCAAAACCATGACGTATGAAAACTTCCATATTTAACTTCGACTTATAAAATCGGGTAATATAAAGCCCAAAAACAAACTATTAAAAAGTAAATAATGATTGATCTTCGGAAATAAAAACTCAATTCAAGAATTCCGAAAACATTAAGAGATATTAAATACTTACAAAAATAAAATTTAAAATAAATTTCTCAAATTAAATATGTTGTATGAATATAAATATCAGTTTCCAAATTGGCAAAAGCTTAAACCGGAAAATCACCGGAAACCCTAACCGGAATACAATAGTGTAAGTCTGGCAATCTAGCACCCCTAACCCTAGAGGCCAAGGCATAGCTAAATATGTAGAATAGCTCATAGTAATATGAGTTTGTTTAAAAATATCAGATTGGTAAATTTTTTACCTATTTCGAACTCGTTCGGATACATACTTCGAAAAGCGTGTCCCGGGGCTCGAGATATCAAAAATATACCAATAGTACCGTTAGACTCGTAATTTCATAAGATTTCTAAATATATCAGTTATATAATTTTTCGGGTTATAAAAGTTACAGTTATAACATTTTTATCGTATTTCCATTATTACCGGTAATTGATTAGTCTTTTGCACTATTCATTTTTATTTTATTACAAAATTTTATTAATCTTATAAAGTCTTATATTTTTAGATAAATATTTTATATGTCATAGAAAATTTTGTTTTTCTAAAATTTAGTTCGTTTCGGGTCTTTACGGGATCAGATTCTGTTTAAGACCCGATACTAAATATAAAATAAAATAATTTAATAATTGAAAAATATTTTTATTTTCATAAAATAATTTTTTATAATTTTTCGGGTTATAAAAATATTATTTATAGCCCATATTCGCCTATTTTGATCATACCGGTAACATATTTGTTAAAATACTAAAATAATTCAAATAATTATTTAATTTTAATTATGAAAAATCTGCTACAAATATTTTGAATAAATTTTCCAATTTTATTTTATTTTAATTTATTTTATTAAAAAAGTACTCTTACAACCCATCTTTTCAAGTACACCTTTCATACATCACTTCTTTTTCACTTCAATCTTTCTACACTTCATTATCAATTCTTGGCAGATTTTTTTTACTCCTTTTGGCTGCCTTTTGTCCTTTGAAACCCTCCAAAAATTAATTACAATAACTCTCTTTCAATACTTCTTCAAAAAGCTACACATACCATTAATTACATTACAATTTCAAGTCAAAAGCCAATCAAATTTCTCTCTCTCTCTCCCCCTCTCTTTCACGTGAATCCTCCCCCAAATTCTGCCCTTGCTTTATTTTTTTCTCTTTCAATTAATTAACACACATTAAATGCACTCACTTTCTCTCTCTCTTTCATTTACACCTTCAAACCTTAACCATTCTTTACACTTTTCTCTCTCTTTTTCCTCTCTTTCTTTCTTCTTTCTCTCTTGTTCTTTCAAGACAACAAGCTGCCCCCATTCCATTCTTGAGCTTCCACACTTCATTTTTAAAGATTTTCTAAGCAAATCTTTATCCCAAAGCTCCATAGGTGATATAGGTAAAGTATAATGAAGGTTTCATGCATCAAATGAACTTCCATAAGCTTAAAAGCTTAGGATGATGATGCCAAAAATGAAATCTTTCTCTTCTCCACTTTTATTACAATTATAATTATTTTCTTGTTTAAAGTTATTATATTTTGTAGATCTAACTTTTTATGGCTTTGATTTTTGTTTATGCCATAGATCTTGTTATTTAAGTTGTTATTTTTGTTATTCCTTATGATTTATGCATAGATCTAGCATTCACATGTCTATCTTAGTGATTCATGCATGTAAAACTAGTTTAGAAAACTAGATCTAAAGTTTTGAGTTCATAGATGCATTAGATCTTTGTTTATGTTCATGAACAACTTGCTATAGCTTGATGATGGTAGGAAAGTTGTAGGAAACTCAAGATCTATTTTATTTTCAACAAAAATCAATTTTGCAAATTCGGATGAAAATGGAACCATATTTAGAAAAGTGGTTTTTCAACTTCAAAATGTGTATTTTTCATTTAAAATGAAGGGCTTAGGGTATAGATACCATAAATGAAAGATTTTGATAAGTGAAGTTTAGATCCATGATGTTTATAGCTTATTACCATGCATTTGTTTTATGTTTATGTTCATATTAAGTATAGATCTTAGTTATGAACTCAAACAAAATTGTGAAATTCGTATTTTGGCAAGACCCACATTTAAAAACCACTTTCCAAGTGTGAAAATGTAATTTTTACTTAAGAAAATGAAGGCTTAATATATGTATATCATCAAGACTTCTTTTTACAAGAATCAAAAGTGATTTCCAAAAGTTATTTTCAAAATAAAAATTCTATTTTCGGATTTTGGCCAAAGCCTATTTTAAAAACATGTTTTCCAACTCAAAAATGAAGTTTTTATTTAAGAAATGAAAGGCTCATAAGATATGATATGTAAGGAATGGATTTTCATGAGCTTAGATAGATTTTATCAAAAGATATAACCAAAAATAAATTTTGTAAATTCGGATCCCAATAAGAATTTTAGAACCCATGTATCAACTCTAAAACTCATGCTTTATGTGAAAAATGAAGTATATAGGTAATAGATATCATTAAGCAATGATTTTTACAAGTTAAAATGAGCTTAGGCATGAGTAATGTGTAAACAAGTAATGGAATTAAAATGGAAAAATTTGAGTTAGTGATCAAATTGTCAAATTCGTAATTTAAGATGATGCATATGTAATCACTTAGTATTTGAGCTCAAATTGCAATTTTTATGTGTTAAATGAAGTCCTTAGACAATAGATGTATAAAGTCTTAAATTTTAATGCATTAAACAAGTTTTTCCCAAGTGAATCATTCAAAAAGTGGATTTTCAAAATTCGGATTTTGGAATCAACCCCACTTGAAAACATGCTTACAAAGTGTAAAATGGAAATTTTTATGTAGAAATGAAGGTCATAAGTAATATATAATGAAGACTCAATTTTGACAAAAATAATTATATTTTCTTAAGTAACAAATCCAAAACAAATGAAATGATAAAAGTTAGAAAACTAGATTTTTCATAAGTAAGTTTATTATGGTCTTGCAAAATAAAAAGTTATAAAATTTCTTTTAGTAAAAATCATCAAGATCATGCATACATTAAGCTTATCTCATGCATTCATGTTAGGAAATCACTCATATTGCATATATAGCTAGTTTATATAGTAGAGACATTACAAACATTTACAAAACTATTTTTGGAATCGAAACCACTAATGATCAGATCTGATCCCTCTGTTCCGAGACCTAAAGTTTCAAAACTTAAATAATATTAGAATTAGATAGATTTTCGAAGTAGATAGAAATCGATATATAATTTGCGAGATTCCGAGTTAAAATGACCAAGTTATGGCCGTTTTAAGTTGGAATTCCCGCTTAGGACGAGAATTACGAATTTGATAGTTCGTATGAAATTGTTTGGATTAGTTTGAGTTGAAATACTTATTAAAGTATTTCTTCCTTTTTAGGAGATCCCGAAATCGACGATTCCCTACCACCGGATTATTATTACTAGAAGACCGGTGATCCAATGGCCGAGTGAGTTTTCTCCTTGTTTTGTTACCTTGATTGTGATTGTAGTTAGTTGCATTAGAATTATAGGAACAAGATAAAAATCGATATGAATGGGGATGGGTATATGATGAGACTGTGATGAATGTATGCCAAAGAATACTAAAGCATATCGAAACCATGATTTGATTGGATAACTGCACCGTTCATATTATTCTGTTATATGTATGATATTGGTTGGTCATTCTAAAGAATGTATAAATATTTTTGACCTAAGCAAAAATTAAATTGGTCATGCATCATCGGACATATTGCATTTGGTAGCATGCTACTCCTACGCAGGTCGATCGGTATGGTCCGTGTGCTCGTTTGGATAACGAGCCCGGTGCCAGAGCTCATTCAGGGGTACTAAGGCGCATGTGGATGCATTCTTGGATGAGCCTAGCCGAGTCGAGTGCTAAGAGCCGAGGGCTTGGGGACTAGATGCGGTCGTGTAGACTCAATACCATTCCTAACCCAAGATACGGAGGGCGTAAATCCGTTCTGTGTGTGGGTTCCGGATACCCACGCATAATTGCTTGCTCACGTGTTTGTTCATGCATAGCATATGATTGACTAATACTTGTTTGTTATGGTACGGAATTAAGGGAATTCTCACTAAGCTAGTGTAGCTTATACCCCAATAGTTGTTTAAATGAGCAGGTTATCTCAAGAATGCAAAGTGGGGACTGAATTGATTGGAGCCGGGAATGACTCCGGGATTTGGCAAAGAATGCGAATGTTTGAAGTTATCTGCTAGTTTTATGATTTGTCTTGTAATAGTTTATGTAGGGAAGTCTGTGGATGAATGTAATTGAAGTTGAATGATTTGTATTATGAAGTATAGTGATGTATATGAAGTATAGTGGTTTGCATCGGAAGTATAGTGGATTGCATTTCCTTTACATTGTTACTCAATTGTATCAACATAAAATGTATCATTCCGATGTGTCTCCTTTATGTGTTAGACGCCTTGTACATAGTATGGAAGCCTTCGCGTGACTGAGGTGGTCATTCTTAGGCTTTATTATTGTGTACGGTGGACTGCCACGTTCAGGGTACCCTTCGGGGCGTGACAGTTTAGTTGGTATCAGAGCGTCAAGGTTTTGGGAATTAGGTGGAAAGACTTTAAGTGAATAGAATGTCAAGATACGATCTTAGGAATGGATAGATAGGTGTTAGATAACCCTTAAGTAAAGAAGAAACTAGATTTAACTGCCTGACCCGTAAGATGTGATTTTTAATTGTTAAGGATTTGAATTCCGTCTCTGAGACTTTTGGAGAACATAGAAACTAATACTTGAGGAAGGAAGATTGAAAATATTTGATGGGATGAATGAATCTATTCTAGCAACTGCAAAATACAAGGATAAGTGACCCCACCCGACCTTTGGTTCAAACCGATAATGGAAATGGTAGATTTCCCCTTTGACCTAGGAGACCACTAGGTGGGAAGGATTAATTGCATGCTTTCACCATTTTTCTAAATAAACGAGTGAAAATAAAAAAAATAAAAAGTTATAACTCTTTTTCTAAACCATAAGCGACTTGTGAGTGGTATAATTAGGCTAATGTGACCGTTTCGTCTTGTTTCTAGGAGACTACCTGAAGAGAACATGCAACAGTCAACTAACCTTCCCGATGAACAACAAGTGAGAGACACTCTACCACCGCAAGATCTGATGCAACAAGTCATAGACCTTCTAGGATGTTTGGTGGATACACAAAAGCTCCTCTTAGAACAAGTGCTTATTGGGAATGTGCCGGTTCAGGTGGAAGGACCCCACCAAGTGACAATGCAAGGAATTGAGACTCCTTCTGTTATGGCTAGTCCAAGCTCCAAAGTCAGAAGGTATAAGACAACTAGCCTAACAGTTAAGAATGAACCTTTTAAGAAGCGTAAGATCACTTGTTGGAAGTGCAAAGAAGGTCATCATCTAAGACAGTGTCCACAGTTAAAGCACAAGTGTTACCTCTGTGGAGATCCCAAGCATAAGATTATGGACTGTCCAAGAAAGGAAACCCTGAAGTGCTTCATTTGTAAACAGCGGGACATTGGGCGAAGAAATGCCCCCAAAAGAACAATGTATAGTGGTCCTTGCTTGGAAGAAGTCAGTCTCCTAGAAATATCAATAGATCTCTAGTGTTGAGCGTTAGGAGTGAATAACTTTTGAAAAGAACAAAAATGTTTTGAAAATGTAAATCAATGTTGGCGGTTTATCATCTAGTTCATGAATTAATTCTAATGTATATTTTACATCCTTTCTTGAACTTTTGTAAGGGAAGATTTACCTTCTCTGAATTCATGTATTTCGTTTTGGATATTGTGAAGTTTCTATTACTGATTTTGCTTTAAGTGGAATTTCAATATTTCTCATATATGTTTTTATTTCCGCAATTCCGTGTTCTATATTTTCGATAAGCTTCCTTAAATCTCTTTTAACGCTTTAAGACGTAATAAAAGATTTAGAATTCTCACCGAGCTTAATAAAATTGTAGGAGAGATACCCAACCACAACAAGAACCCGTCATGACTCCTTTAGGACCCGAGAACCAAGCGATACCTGAACCACCTAATCAAGAGGGAAATGCCTCAATAGAGATTGAACGGCTTACTAGTCAGATAAGAAGCTACATGCAACAGACTCAAGTCAGTTCAACGTCTACACCTATAAGATATGTGCATGAAACGACACAAGATGAGCCACCATCACCTCAATATCACCAAAGTCTCTTGCCATGCTTCATAAAGTGTAACCAGTATTTCGACGGAGTTCTTGGAAAACCAGATGAGGCAGAGGATTGGTTGGCACATATTGAGAGGTCCTTTAATGCTTTTGAAGTACCACACCGTCTGAGAGTCAATTATGGAACCTATATGCTCCGCTTACATGCCCGAGTATGGTGGGAATCTAAGGAAAGAGAGTTGATGCCTCCAGTTACATGGGAGATGTTTAAATATGAGTTTTTGGATAAATATTTCCCCATGAGCTTAAGAGTCCAGTACAGTGAGATTTCCTCAATATCTCACAAGGAGATCATAGTGTGGAACAGTACGAAACCGAGTTCAGTAGATTGTTGCAATATGCTCCGGAATCATATAAACAAAGTGAGGAACTCAAAAGACAAGTGTTTCTGAATGGTTTGAAAGAAGATCTTCGGACTCGATTGGAGGAATTTGATATCAGGAGTTATCAAGGATTGCTAGAAAGAGCACGGATAATAGAAAATGCTCAAAGGAGGAGGCAAGAAAGAAGTAATAAGGAAATGGAGTTCTATGTTGCAATGACCCCGAGTCAAAATGTCAGAACACTTCCCTTGGATGATGACCCAAACAAGGAAGAAGACATAATATTGGATAAGCTACAATGTTGGAAATGTAAGGGACAGCATTACCCTATACGGTGTCCACGACTTCAATCCAAGTGTTACCTCTGTGGGGACCCCAGTCACAAAGTTGAGAAGTGTCCTAAAAAGACACCGCATGCTTTCTTTGCTCAAAAACGGGACATTTAGCTAAAACATGCCCTGAACGGGATAACTTGCTGTTGCTTCGCTGGATCAACCAAGAAAGAAGAGGAGGAGATGTAATAGGAACAAAAGCAACAAAGGAAAAAGGAATCGAGGTTCTTCAAGAACATCTTCATCCGGAAATCTAGTCCACAACCCTCACACATATGGAGTGTATGAAGAAGCTAGTGATGAGGAGCTGGAGTCCTTTGCCATGGAAGGAAGCGAGGATCAAATATGCAACTCGGTATCAGGTTAGCGCTATACCCTTAGACTACCACATATTCTTTCCTGTCAATAGAATCAAAGAGATAGGTTGTTAGAAATACCCTTCGGATTAAATGGCTAGACTAAAAATAGGAAAGCCCGAGACCATTAAAAGCTAGATGAGCCAATGATGGAAACTAAAACAAAACTCGATTAATTTAACAAATTCCAAAACAATCCTCATACAACTTCTTGTAAATAAAGAACTTTGAAAGATCGAAATCTATGACGATCGTTACACAAAAGTTAAAATTTGATCAAATCTCAATTACCAAACTCCATAAGATCTTCACAAGTAATAATTATACAATAAAGCAATGATCTCTTGATTTCAATCCCATCAAGATGATCACGATGATAAGAATTTAAAACGATGATGACCATATTGTTTAAGGAAATATGAATCATAAAGCACAATATTGTATATACTACATAAGAATGGAGAAGCGAATCCACAACCTTCGTTGGTCAAGTAATCGAGTCATGAAAGGTCGTGTTGTCATGAGTCGTCTAGTGTCGGTCGAGTCGAGTCGTCTGTGGTCTCGAGTCAAGTCCGTGTTGTTTTCCAAAAGAGTCGTGTAAGTGAAGGTTGGAATCGCTAAGCCAAATCTTATTAATTTGTATGTGCTATATTTCGTAAAATCTATCATGCGAAATTTAGAAAAATACAAACCGAAGCACAAACCGGTGCTAGAAAATATAACTCAAAATTCACAATCTTTTCTCGAAAACGATATACACGTAACAAGTTTTGCGGACAAAACTTTCTTTAAGGTGGGGAGGATGTAAGCCCCGGAAAATTTCAATAAATAATTTTAAGATGAACTTCGAAAATAAACCCTAAAAATCACTCCAAATTAAAACCGAATTTCGATAAGTCCTAATTCACAAACGAATTCAGAAACTTCTTAATCTTGAGAAAATGAAAATCTTTAAACAATAAAATAAAACTCAGTGGTCTTCAAATTCAAAACCACGACGTACGAAAAATTCCATATTTAACTCCGACTTATAAAATCGGGTAATATAAAGCTCAAAAACAAATTATTAAAAAGCAAATAACGATTGACTTTCGAAAATAAACTCAATTCAAGAATTCCGAAAACATTAAGAGATATTAAATACTTACAAAAATAAAATTTAAAATAAATTTCTCAAATTAAATATGTTGTATAATAAATATCAGTTTCCAAATTGGCAAAGGTCTAAACCGGAAAATCACCCGGAAACCCTAACCGGAATACAATAGTGTAAGTCCGGCAATCTAGCGCCCCTAACCCTAGAGGATGTAGTTTAAGTAGAATAGCTCATAGTAATGAGTTTGTTTAAAAATATCAGATTGGTAAATTTTTGACCTATTTCGAACCCGTTCGGATACAGACTTCGAAAAGCGTGTCCCGGGGCTCGAGATATCAAAAATATACCAATAGTACCGTTAGACTCGTAATTTCATAAGATTTCTAAATATATCAGTTATTATAATTTTTCGGGTTATAAAAGTTACAGTTATAACCTTTTTATCGTATTTCCATTATTACCGGTAATTGATTAGTCTTTTGCACTATTCATTTTTATTTCATTACAAAATTTTATTACTTATAAAGTCTTATATTTTTAGATAAATATTTTATATGTTATAGAAAATTTTGTTTTTCTAAAATTTAGTTCGTTTCGGGTCTTTACGGGATCATTCTGTTTAAGACCGATACTAAAAATAAAATAAAATAATTTGAAAATTGAAAAATATTTTATTTTCATAAAATAATTTTTAGAATTTTTCGGGTTATAAAAATATTATTTATAGCCCATATTCGCGTATTTTGATCATACCGGTAACATATTTGTTAAAATACTAAAATAATTCAAATAATTATTTAATTTTAATTATGAAAAATCTGCTACAATTATTTGGAATAATTTTCTAATTTTATTTTATTTTAATTTATTTTATTAAAAAGTACTCTTACAACCCATCTTTTCAAGTACACCTTACATACATCACTTCTTTTCACTTCAATCTTTTACACTTCATTATCAATTCTTGGCAGATTTTTTTTACTCCTTTTGGCTGCCTTTTGTCCTTTGAAACCCTCCAAAAATTAATTACAATAACTCTCTTTCAATACTTCTTCAAAAAGCTACACATACCATTAATTACATTACAATTTCAAGTCAAAAGCCAATCAAATTTCTCTCTCTCTCTCTCCCCTCTCTTTCACGTGAATCCTCCCCCAAATTCTTGCCCTTGCTTTATTTTTTTCTCTTTCAATTAATTAACACACATTAAATGCACTCACTTTCTCTCTCTCTTTCATTTACACCTTCAAACCTTAACCATTCTTTACACTTTTCTCTCTCTTTGTCCTCTCTTTCTTCTTTTCTTCTCTCTTGTTCTTTCAAGAACAACAAGCTGCCCCCATTCCATTCTTGACCTTCCACACGGCATTTTTAAAGATTTTCTAAGCAAATCTTTATCCCAAAGCTCCATAGGTGATATAGGTAAAGTATAATGAAGGTTTCATGCATCAAATGAACTTCCATAAGCTTAAAAGCTTAGGATGATGATGCCAAAAATGAAATCTTTCTCTTCTCCACTTTTATTACCTTGTATTATAATTATTTTCTTGTTTAAAGTTATTATATTTTGTAGATCTAACTTTTTATGGCTTTGATTTTTGTTTATGCTATAGATCTTGTTATTTAAGTTGTTATTTTTGTTATTCCTTATGATTTATGCATAGATCTAGCATTCACATGTCTATCTTAGTGATTCATGCATGTAAAACTAGTTTAGAAAACTAGATCTAAAGTTTTGAGTTCATAGATGCATTAGATCTTTGTTTATGTTCATGAACAACTTGCTATAGCTTGATGATGGTAGGAAAGTTGTAGGAATCTCAAGATCTATTTTATTTTCAACAAAAATCAATTTTGCAAATTCGGATGAAAATGGAACCATATTTAGAAAAGTGGTTTTTTAACTTCAAAATGTGTATTTTTCATTTAAAATGAAGGGCTTAGGGTATAGATACCATAAATGAAAGATTTTGATAAGTGAAGTTTAGATCCATGATGTTTATAGCTTATTACCATGCATTTGTTTTATGTTTATGTTCATAAAGTATAGATCTTAGTTATGAACTCAAACAAAATTGTGAAATTCGTATTTTGGCAAAACCCACATTTAAAAACCACTTTCCAAGTGTGAAAATGTAATTTTTACTTAAGAAAATGAAGGCTTAATATATGTATATCATCAAGACTTCTTTTTACAAGAATCAAAAGTGATTTCCAAAAGTTATTTTCAAAATAAAAATTCTATTTTCGGATTTTGGCCAAAGCCTATTTTAAAAACATGTTTTCCAACTCAAAAATGAAGTTTTTATTTAAGAAATGAAAGGCTCATAAGATATGATATGTAAGGAATGGATTTTCATGAGCTTAGATAGATTTTATCAAAAGATATAACCAAAAATAAATTTTGTAAATTCGGATCCCAACTAAGACCAATTTTTAGAACCCATGTATCAACTCTAAATGTCACGCCCCATAGGGTACCCTAAATGTAACAGTCCGCCACATGCCATATAAGATTCCCGAATTACCACCTTAGTCTTTCGGGAGTCTCACATAGATGTAAGGCGTACCTTTACACAATAGAGTACAAGTCCGAATGGAGATAAAAGCTTAATTTGGCATGCATGGGCAATAGGATATAATTCATGAACATAAATAAAGATTACAAATTCTAAGGGGCATTCCCCCGCAAAAGAATAATTAGCGGTCCATTACAGTCATCCAAGTCTTAGAAGTTTTCTATGGAAGTCTAATACAAAAAATTATAACTTCTAGGGAAAACTCCTAGCTTCGGTACCTGTTCAGCCGGGTCTCTTCGCCTAAGCCATAAATGCGTAAGCTGCAAAAGGAATGGTCTGTAGGGATGTAAGCTAACTAGCTTAGTGAGTGTAATCTCCCACAAAAACATTTATATCACAACAATTCAACCAAGTTATTAATCAAGCAAGTGTATGCATCAAACACATGAGTTCAACATACATATGACCAACCGGAAATCATATGTGGATGGAATTGCGCCCTCCATCCCGGGTTAGCAGATTAACGAATCCTGCGGTACGACAATATCCCGTTTATGGATCACGGCTAACCTACGATTATCGATGTCGTTTATGGTTCACGACTAACCTACGATTATTCGATGTCGTTTATGGTTCACGACTAACCTACGATTATTCGATGTCGTTTATGGTTCACGACTAACCTACGATTATTCGATGTCGTTTATGGTTCACGACTAACCTACAAATGCTCATGCTCCATCCCCTTGTGATATGCACATGTCAATTTATCATTTACTCAAATAGTTGATTAAGCCAATTCACTTAGGCGATCAATCAATTTATCAGACAATCCATCATAGCTAACTATACAAGGTTTATCACCCGGTTTCGATATTCTTAATTTTTTTCTCATATCATCAACAATCATATAATTTCCCAATAACCCCATTATTCATATTCCATTCAATTGGCCTACATTCTAGTGCACTACTTTACAAGCACATACAATAAATGAATTGGGAAGAAAAACTCACTCCGCCATCGGTACTCCGGTCTTCTAGTAGTAATAATCCGGAGGTAACTCGTCACCGTCCACGGGTTCACCTATTCATATAAGAAATTACCCTAATAAGTATTCTATCAACTTAGGACACTAAAACTCTAAGGAAGCTTAGTGAAATCGGAATTCGCGTCATTTCCGAAGTTCCGTTTTAAAATGGCCATAACTTGGTCGTTTTAAGTCGGAATTTCGCAAATTATATACCGATTCCTATCTACTTCGAAAGAGCTTTCCAAATATGAAGTTTAAACCAAGTTTTGAAAATATCTAAGCCTCGGAATTGAGGGATCAGATCTGTACAGCGGGTTCCTTGATTCCAAAAATGCGGTTTTCATGAATGCATTTGAGATTCCTAAGTGTAATATGATGCTAAATGCAATGGAAATGATTTTCCCTATCATGAATGTCATGATGTGAACCTTAAGAAGTCTATGTTCTTATAACCTTTAGATTTAACGATTTTTAGAAAACAAACTTTCCTTAGAAACCATTTCCTCTCAATATTTAGTAAATGAGTTTACTACATTTGACCACATCTACATTTTACATGGATTTCCTTTGGAAAAACTCTACTTTATTTAAAGAAATTTTGATCCTTATATTAGTTATATCCTAAGGCCTTTATTTCTTTAATAAAATCTACATTTACAAACTTTTAAGTGGGTCTTTTACTATGGGGTTTCCAAAAATCCGAATTTACAAAAGTTCATTTTCAAGTTGATTCCTTTAGGAAAGATATATTTTATACTTGAAACTTTAAGTATCTATTATACCTATATCCTAAGGACTTCATTTATTTAAGAAAATATCATTTTTGAAGTTGGAAAAATAGTGTTTTCTAACCCAACATCCATTATTACGAATTTGGTTTTCATAACTTTTAACTCAAAACTCCTATGGACTTCATTTCTTGTTTCCAACATTTTCTTTAGTAAAAACTCCTTTAGACTCATGAAAAATACTACTAAACATTATCTATTACTCATAGGCTTCATTTCTCTTATGAAATACATGTTTAGAAGTTGTTAAAAGTGTTTTTGACCTTGGTTTTCAAAGTCATCCGAATTTTCAAAAGTCTTTTTCTTGTAAAGTACTTTTCTTTTTGACTTCATGGACCCATATATATATAGATCTATACACTAGAAAGTCATTTACTAAAGACAAAAGTGTTAAAGACTATTTATGCACATATGAACAAAATAATAATGAAACTATAAATGCCTACATGATCATGAGTATCAAAATGATGGATCTACTTTATCAAAAGCTTAAATGAGTTTTAAAAACATAAAAACCATATTTTTATAAAAGATCCTTTGTTTAAAAGACTTTTTGATGGATAAAAGTAAAGCTTTTGGTATAGAAACTCCTTTAAAAGATAGATTTACTTGTAATGGTTCGGGATTTTTGTTTAGATATCTCATTGTTCCTACTAAAAGATCATGGGAACATAGAGTTGAGATATCCAAAAATCACTTAGCCATAACAAGTTTTATGAGTTGGAAGTAGTAGATCATTACTTACTTGAAGTGGGTGGAAGATAGAAGAGAAAAATGAGAAGTTGTGTGGATGTGTGAGGGCTTCAAATGTTTCGGCCAAAGGGGGAAAGAAGAGAGGATTTAGGAGCTTTTTCACACTTTGTAAAAGTGGAGGAATGAAAGAATGAGGAGAGAGAGAAAAGTTAGTTTATATAGAAAGTGAATTAGGTTAAAAGGATAAGAAAAGAAATAAAAAAAAACAAATGGCATGGATGTGGGGGGCCATAATGGCGCCGGTTTGAGCCTTGCATGGGGGGGAAAAAGCTTGTTTGTTTCATTTGATTTAACCTTGATTTGATTTATATCAAGTGTCAAAATTAAAGTGAAGTTGAAAGGACTAAAGCATGGAAGAATGGAGGAGATGTGATTGATGTTAAGAGTTAGATTTGTAGGGTAGGCTAATAGGTAGACTAGGTAGTGTAGGTGGTACTTTATGAATAGTAATGAATAGTTGACAAGACAATTTAATTTCCGGTAGTAATGAAATACGAATAAAAAGGCTATAACTGTATTTTTCATAACCAGGAAAATTATGAAAAATATATTTTTGAAATCCTTATTTTATTTCGGTTCAAATGAGTACTCATGAGAATATTTTTGAAATTCTAGATTCGGGGCACGTTTTTCTATAATGGGTCTCGGGATGACCCGGAATTGAAATTTTCTTGAAATCAAATTTTTTCTTAGTTTGAAATATATTCAAGAATTATAATCAAAAGTAAATTTTCTTAGAAAAATTTATTAATTGGAAACCGAGGAAAAGCCGGAATTAGGGTTCCTAGTTCTCACTCCAGGCTTGAGCTATTCCGGTTTAGGGTTTTGGGTTTCCGGTTCTAGGGTTATCTTAGCTACTTGAAAAACCGGGGTTTACACTAAAACTCATGCTTTATGTGAAAAATGAAGTATATAGGTAATAGATATCATTAAGCAATGATTTTTACAAGTTAAAATGAGCTTAGGCATGAGTAATGTGTAAAACAAGTAATGGAATTAAATGGAAAAATTTGAGTTAGTGATCAAATTGTCAAATTCGTAATTTAAGATGATGCATATGTAATCACTTAGTATTTGAGCTCAAATTGCAATTTTTATGTGTTAAATGAAGTCCTTAGACAATAGATGTAGTAAAGTCTTAAATTTTAATGCATAAACAAGTTTTTCCCAAGTGAATTTCAAAAAGTGGATTTTCAAAAATTGGGATTTTGGAATCAACCCCACTTGAAAACAGCTTACAAAGTGTAAAATGGAAATTTTTATGTAGAAATGAAGGTCATAAGTAATAATATAATGAAGACTCAATTTTGACAAAAATAATTATATTTTCTTAAGTAACAAATCCAAAACAAATGGAAATGATAAAAGTTAGAAAACTAGATTTTTCATAAGTAAGTAGTTATTATGGTCTTGCAAAATAAAAAGTTATAAAATTTCTTTTTAGTAAAAATCATCAAGATCATGCATACATTAAGCTTATCTCATGCCATTCATGTTAGGAAATCACTCATATTGCATATATAGCTAGTTTATATAGTAGAGACATTACAAACATTTACAAAACTATTTTTTGGAATCGGAAACCGCTAATGATCAGATCTGATCCCTCTGTTCTGAGACCTAAACGTTTCCAAAACTTAACTATAATGTTAGAATTAGATAGATTTTTCGAAGTAGATAGAAATCGATATATAATTTGCGAGATTCCGAGTTAAAATGACCAAGTTATGACCGTTTTAAGTTGGAATTCCCGCTTAGGACGAGAATTGCGAATTTGATAGTTCGTATGAAATTGTTTGGATTAGTTTGAGTTGAAATACTTATTAAAGTATTTCTTACTTTTTAGGAGATCCCGAAATCGACGATTCCCTACCACCGGATTATTATTACTAGAAGACCGGTGATCCAATGGCCGAGTGAGTTTTCTCCTTGTTTTGTTACCTTGATTGTGATTGTAGTTAGTTGCATTAGAATTATAGGAACAAGATAAAAATCGATATGAATGGGGACGGGATATATGATGAGACTGTGATGAATGTATGCCAAAGAATACTAAAGCATATCGAAACCATGATTTGATTGGATAACTGCACCGTTCATATTATTCCTGTTATATGTATGATATTGGTTGGTCATTCTAAAGAATGTATAAATATTTTTGTCCTAACCAAAAACTTAAATTGGTCATGCATCACATCGACTATTGCATTTTGGTAGCATGCTACTCCTACGCAGGTCGATCGGTATGGTCCGTTGTTGCCTCGTTTGGATAACGAGCCCGTGCCAGAGCTCATTCAGGGTACTAAGGCGCATGTGGATGCATTCTTGGATGAGCCTAGCCAGTCGAGTGCTAAGAGCCGAGGGCTTGGGGACTAGATGCGGTCGTGTAGACTCAATACCATTCCTAACCTAAGATACGGAGGGCGTAAATCCGTTCTGTGTGTGGGTTCCGGATACCCACGCATAATTGCTTGCTCACGTGTTTGTTCATGCATAGCATATGATTGACTAATACTTGTTTGTTATGGTACGGAATTAAGGGAATTCTCACTAAGCTAGTGTAGCTTATACCCCAATAGTTGTTTATATGAGCAGGTTATCTCAAGAATGCAAAGTGGGGACTGAATTGATTGGAGCCAGGAATGACTCCGGGATCTTGGCAAAGAATGCGAATGTTTGAAGTTATCTGCTAGTTTTATGATTTGTCTTGTAATAGTTTATGTAGGGAAGTCTATGGATGAATGTAATTGAAGTTGAATGATTTGTATTATGAAGTATAGTGATCCGTATATGAAGTATAGTGGTTTGCATCGGAAGTATAGTGGATTGCATTTCCTTTACATTGTTACTCAATTGTATCAACATAAAATGTATCATTCCGATGTGTCTCCTTTATGTGTTAGACGCCTTGTACATAGTATGGAAGCCTTCGCATGACTGAGGTGGTCATTCTTAGGCTTTATTATTGTATACGGCGGACTGCCACGATCAGGGTACCCTTCGGGGCATGACATGGATACCCATGCATAATTGCTTGCTCACGTGTTTGTTCATGCATAGCATATGACTGATTATAACTTGTTTGTTATGGTACGAAATTAAGGGAATTCTCACTAAGCTAGTGTAGCTTATACCCCAATAGTTGTTTAAATGAACAAGTTATTTCAAGAATGCAAAGTGGGGACCGAATTGGTTAAAGCCGAGAATGACTTCGGGATTTTGGCAATGAATAAGAATGTCTGAAGTTATCAGCTAGATTTTTATGTTTTTCCTTGTAATATTTTTTGAAGGGAAGTCTGTGGATGAATGTAATTCAAGTATTAATGATTTGTGTTTTGAAGTATAGCGATTTGTATATGAATTATAGTGATTTGTATCTGGAGTATAGTAAATTGAATTTCCTTTACATTGTTACTCAATTGTATCAACATAAAATGTAGCATTCCGATGTCTCCTTTATGTGTTAGATGCCTTGTACATAGTATGGAAGCCGTCGCGTGACTGAGGTGGTCATTCTTAGGCTTTAATATTGTTACGGCGGACTGCCACGTTTAGGGTATCCTTCGGGGCGTGACAAAATGAACCTCATTAAGCCTGTTAGCTTACAGCCCAATATTTTTTATTGCAGTGTTCCCATTTTTTGTTGTTCCGGGAGAACACTTTTCACAGGTTTATCCTTTTGGATTAAGGAGCTTTTAAAGAAGTTGGGACCTAGCTATAGGCGTGGGCTTCTAGGAAAATCACTTTAACATAAACTCTAATATTTGTAAGATGGATTTAGACTGGATAGACTTCTATTATTTTAGTGGGGGTATGTCCCCTTGACTTTTGTAAAGACTTAACTTATTTGTCTTGTTGTGATTTCTATTCTTAATGCTATTGTATGCCTTCTTAAGACTATTCGATTCAAAGTGTGATCCTAAAAATTGTGCAAGTACACCTTACACCAGATATATAAAATTATGGGATGACTAAGGTTGTCATACTTAAGTTTAAATATCAAGTGTGGTGGACTATCGCGTTTTGGGTACCCTTTGAGGTGTGACATCTCCATCATCCATCTCCCCACGTTTCCAGTGACCTTCCAAGTTGTAGACTCTCATTCCAAGCATAGAAGTCCCAGCACGACTTCCACTTCCATTTCCATTCGTCATTCTTGTTGGAGTAGGTCCTCTAGACGGTCTAATTAATCCGATGGAAGCACTCTTCTTTTGTGGACATTCCTTAGCAAAGTGTTTGATATGTCTACATACGAAGTAAGTGGAGGATGCTTTCTTTGGATACTCTAGCACTTTATGGTCAGGGTCTCCACAGAAGTAGCATTTATCTTGCAATTCAGGACATCTTTTTGGGTAGTGGGCACCCTCACATTTCCAGCAAATTATTTTCTTTGGTGCTTCTTTTTTTCCACTAACATTTTCTCCAAAATTGTTGTTTGGCTTGAACCTTTTTGATGGGTAGCTAAAACTTAGCTCTTCATGAAATCTCCTTCCAATAACATGGATCTTCCTTTTTGGTGCACATGTCTTTCTCTTTTTTGCTCCTTCAACAATTCGAGCTCTTTCTACCAATTCTCAGAATTTCCTTATTTCAAATTCTTCCAACTTCATTCGCAGTTCCTCGTTTACTCCATTAAAAAAGACTTACCTCTTTAGTTCCTCACTATACTTGTATGAGTCAGGTGCATACTAGAGTAGCCGACTGAACTCGATCTCATATTGTTCCAGCATTTTGCCTTGTTGCGCTATATGCAAGAAGTCTGAGCTATACTGAACTCGGAGGCTGCCTGGGAAGTAGTTCTTCAGAAACTCATGTCGGAACATCTTCCAGGTGATTGGATGCATCAATTCTCTACTCTTGGATTCCCACCACACACGAGCATTTAGGCGAAGCATATAGGTTCCATAAGTTATCTTTACGTGTTGCGGCAACTCGAACGCACCGAATGACCTTTCTATTTGTGCAAGCCAATCTTCCACCTCGTCAGGCTTGCCAAAGGCTCCATAAAAGTATTTATTACTCTTGATGAATTCCAGCGAAATGCTTTGGTAAAGTCTTAGTGGTGGTGGTGGCAGTGGCGGCGGCGGCAAGGGCACGATATGGGTTTCTCATTCTATGGTGTAGGTACTTCCATGGATGCTTGATGTTCATTTTAGGGTGGGGTCGAAGCAGGCATGTGTGCAATCTGCTGCTGCACAAGAATATTCAACAATTGTGCTATATTCACAAGAGTGGCCGGGTTGTCAACCAGTGATTCGACGGTGGCATAGCTTGTGGATTTAGAGGAGGAACTTCGGGTTGATTTCCTTCCTTAACTGGTTGATTTGAAGCATGTTGCTTGTGGTTTCGTCCTCTTCAAGCACGGCTGTTTAAATATTTTAATTACGTGAGTTCATTCTTTCTTTCTTAACTTATTAAGTTTTATCGCAATATTTAACTGAAATCTTGGAAATCTAGGACAACCATAATTGTGAAAATTAAATGCAGAATTTTACGAAATCAAAAGCATAATAGATAAAATTCAAATAGCCATAAAAGGAAATTTTATTCAATAGAAACATAGAAAACTTCTACATAAAAGATTAGAAATTTATGATTGAAAATCAAATTCATAGAAATAAAACCATATAACGAACACTCAACAAAAATTGGTAAGCAAATCAAGAATTTCTAAAATAGAATTTAATAAAATCACAAAATAGGACATCTTTTAAGAAATTTATTCGAGGAAAAAGGCATAGCATGGATTATAAAATTATACAAGGAATTTCTAAGGGATTCTTCAATTCACTGGTTATCTTCAAAACTCTTAACTACTTCCTTTAATTAAATCTTATTTAGTTAACTAATGCGCTATGCTTCGGGTAAATGCGATGCTTCCTCCTTGACTCGACATCCTCTTCTTGTGCTCACAAACTCGTGCTTGGTTACAACTTCTCTTCTTGGACCTCTTGCTTCGTCTTTTGGCAATAGATGTGGGATCCTCATCTTTCGGCACATTGATGGATGTACTCGCAATTTAAAACTAAATCATATAGTCTTTTATTGGTTTCTTTATTCAAAAAGTAGGAAATTTTTTTATTTCTTACAAAGGTGATATATATATATATTTGATTAAAAATGGTTTGGGTATTCATTCAAAAATAAAAACTAGTTCTATACTTATGATTTTGGTGAGATTGTAAAATATGTGATTTTCCTACTCGGTAACATAATATCCTACTTGCTACTGTTCTAGGACTTCTTAAATTGTTATTGTCTTATTAGTCAGGGTGGTCTCATAGGATTCTTAGGTTTTCCCTTCACTCCACTTACGGTTCCTTTATCCTATGATGAAAAATATGTCTATCTTTTCCTCTACTAATAACTTCACAAGAATCTCTCTATCACTCTCATGATTTATTCCTGAGTTTATCATGCTTCTAAGACTTCCATTCCTAAACTTATGGTTTTCCTCCCTAACCTTGATGCTCTGACACCACTTAAACTATCATGCTCCAAAGGGTATCCTAGACGTGGCAGTCCGCCACATACTGGAAGCCCTTGTTTTCTTTGTAACCAAGCTTGACTTCAAAAGCCGAATCGGGAACTGAAACCCTAAACCGGAGTAGCTAGGGTTAGTAGGAAACCTAGAAACCCTAAGTTCGGCTCCACCGAGAATAAAACCATAAATCTTTCGAGAGCAAGTTGACTTAGATTATAGTTCCAAAGAATATGTTGAAACATAAAAAGACTAGTTTTCAGGAATTTATTTGTTTCGAACCCGACCGGGATTCGTTCCGGAAAATCAGCCCCCGAGACTCGGAATTAGAAAAATATTCTGGAATACTCATTAAGACCGGAATTTAATAAGGAATTCAAAAATGCATTTATTATAATTTTTTTATTTATAAAAATTATAGTTATAGCCTTTATACATATTTTCTTTTCTAATTGGTACCTTAATTGTCTAATCTACTATTCATTACTATTCATAAGTACAAGCCCATACCCTACTCACACTCATAAACCATACCGCTATTCTTACATCCTTACAACCAAACCATACCTTATTACATCACAATCCTTACAATTACTTTTCCAACAAATTGTATTACACTTTTAATTTGAAAAACTGTACAAAATTATTTTCTCTCTCTCTTTCTTCTTGTGGTCGGCATGAAACCCCCTTCTCTTCCCTCAATTGTTTTATTTTTCCTTCTTTATTTTTAATCAATACAAACGCTAATTCAACTTACTATAAATATTCTTTTATGCCTTCATTCTCTTTCTTCATTTTCACTTTTACAAATTTTCACAAACACTCTCCCTCTTTTCTCTCTTGCCGTGGAACACACACACACACACACTCATACACTTTTATTTTCTCTAACTTCTCTTGTTCTACAAGCTTGCTATGTATAGATCTAAACTTTACTACCACAAAAACATGTAATGGCTAGATCGTACATGTGTGGATTCATAAAAAATCCCTATGAGCTTCATGCTAGGGACATGAAACCACTAGAACATGATGATCAAGCCATCATAAGTTGTGGATCTTGTGATTAAAGCTTGTGTTTTTCTCATAACCATAATATATGTTCATGTAGTGATGAGTTCATGTAGGAATCTTGCTACTACATCATTGTCACAAGTAGAATATCTCATTTCATACACTTAACATGACCATTACACTTAGATCTAGCTCTTAGACATTTATTCTCTTACATGACATTGTAGATCTCATGCATTTATTATGTGTAGGATGAGTAAATGGTCATAAATATCTTGTCTTATGTAAATGAATGTTTTATTACTTCTAGAAGTTAGGATATTTATGAATATGAGCCAAATAGCTCAAGAACAAATTTGGTTTTATAAAAACAAACTTTTGTAAATTCGGATGGAAAATAAACTATATTTTGAAAACCTATTTTTCAACTCCAAAACATGATTTTTATGTGAAAAATGAAGAGCTTATGAAATAGGTAACAATAGGAAATGATTTTTGTAAGTTAATGATAGCTCTACTAAGAGAAAATTTACTAAACAAGAAATATTTACAAGATAGAAAAATTTGATCTTAAGATAGTTACATGAAATTCGTAACTAGGAAAAAAGGATAAGTAAACACCTAATTTTCAAACTCAAAATGGAAGTTTTATTGAAGAAATGAAGTCCTTAGGGGATAGGAGTAATGGAGCCTTGAATTTTAAAGTATCAAACAAGTTTTCCTTAAAGAAATCACTCAAAAACTATTTTTAGAAAATTCGGATTTCGGAATAGCTAATATATAAACACTTGCTTACAAGGTGTAAAATGAGGATTTATGTTGAAAAATGAAGACCATAAGTAATAGAAATGATAAAGAAGTAATTTTAGAAAGAAGAAGTAAATTTTTATTTAGGAAAATCTCTAAAACAATTGTGGTTGGTCAAGAACCAAAAATTGAACTTACTAGGTTAAGTATTCATGATATCTTGTAAAGTAGAAATTTCAAAAATATTTTCTAATAGAATATTATCATGAATATGCATATAGGAAACTCATAACATACCATTCATGATAGTGATTTGTTATTATTGCATGCATATTTGGCATGGATAGTAGAATATCATAATTCCTCAAAAAAACAATTTTGAAAATGGGAAATTCGGTTACTGATCAGATCTGTTTGGATATTTTCGAGGCTTAAAAGTTTTCAAAATTGAGATATTATACTAGAATTAGATAGATCTTTCAAAGTAGATAGGAATTGGTATATAATTTGCGAAATTCCAAGTTAAAATGACCAAGTTATGGCCATTTTAAGTTGGAATTTCCACTAATGACGGGAATTATGAACTTAATAGTTTTTATGAAATAAAATGGATTAGTTATGAGTTGAAATACTCATTTAGGTATTTCTTTCATACAGGTGACTTGGATCCCAAGGATTCATTACCACCGGATTACTATTACTAAGAGATCGGTGACTAATGGCTGAGTGAGTATTACTTCCTAATTTGATTCTTGCTTGTGATTGTAGCAAGTAGTTGCACTAGATCTTAAGGCAATAGATAAAAAAAAATGTAATTGCATGATGGGAATTATGGGGGATTATGTATGTTATTGTTGAGTTGAGAAATGGTATTAAGAATATCGGAATCGGGTAATTAACTCATACTTGTTTATAGTATTATAGGAATGATTGTCCGCGAAATTTGTTGATCACCTAAGAAATTGGTATTAATGACTATTCAGTTTGATAACTTAATATGGACATATTCACTTCACGATGGGGATGGAGCATTAGCATATGTTGGTTACCCATGATTCGTAAACGGCTAAAAGTTGGTTGATCGTGATCCACAAACGACATAAGTTGGTTATCTGTGATCCATAAACAGCTTATTAATTAATGATAGTACCACAATATTCATTAATCTGCTAACCCCGAATGGAGGGCGTATGTCACGCCTTGAAGAGTACCTACATGTGATAGTTCGCCACACTCGATATTAAACTCAAGTAAGGCAACCTTAGTCTTCCCATGAGTTCGAATATTGGGTGTAAGGCTCACTCTCAACATACAGGGACCATGCTTTGCCTCGTAGTAGTTTAAGAAGACATAACACAGCAACAAGAATGTAATCATAACCATTTCCTTTAGATCTATTCTATTACATGAACTAAGAGGCAAACCCCCTTCAATAATGTTAAGAGTTATTAGGCTCACAAAATCCCTTATATTATCCTTCAAACACTAATTTAGGGGACCTGATTAGAAGTCCGTGCCTACTTCTAGATCCCAGCCTCATTTAAAGCTACTTAATGTCTAAGAGCTGTACCTGATGTTCGCAGCTCCTCCGGGATAACCATAAGTATTCATACTGCAACAGGAAACTATTGGGGTATAAGCTAACTAGCTTAGTGAGTGAAAACTTCCATATTGCAATTAAAACATAACATTCAAGCAAGTGATTAATCAATCAAGTGAATGCATCAAACACGTGGGTTCAACAAACATATGACCAGACGGAAATCATATGTGGATGGACTTGCGCCCTCCATCCCGAGTTAGCAGATTAACGAATCCTGCAATACGACGCCGTTTTAGCTCACGGTCAACTGAACAATAATTCGTTTTATGGATCACGATTAACCAACATATTTGTTTTATGGATCACGATTAACCAATATATTCGTTTTATGGATCACGATTAACCAACATATTCGTTTTATAGATCACGATTAACCAACATATTCGTTTTATGGATCTTGAAAAACCAACAAATGCTAATGCTCTATCCCCATCGTGATATGAATGAGTTCAAGTTGATAATTGAGGTCTAATAATTGATTAATCTAATTCTTTTAGGTGACCAAGCAATACTTGCAAACAATCAATTCTAGCTCCTCTCTATACAAGCAATGAATTATCACCTGGCTTCGATATTCTTTAAATTCAACTTCACATATCAATAGCAAACAAATATAATTCCCAAATAACCCCATCATGCATTTTCATTTTTTGTCTTTGCTTAGCAACTAGTGCAACTATCATTACAATCACAAGCAATAATTGAAATTGGAAGTAATACTCACTCGGCCATGATACGCCGATCTCTTAGTAATAATAACCGGGTGGTAGGGACTTGTCGTTCTTGGGATCACCTACCAAATAAGAATAACCTAATGAGAACTTCATCACTTAACTAATCCAAACTATGCATCTAAACTAAACAAAATCGTGATTCTCGCTATTTGCGGAAGTTTCAACTTAAAATTGCCATAACTTGGTCATTTTAACTCGGAATTTCGCAATTTTATATCGATTTCTCTCAAATTCGAAAGATCTATCTATTTATAATATTAATTCCAAGTTTTTAAGACATCTAGGTCATGGAACAGAGGGGTCAGATCTGATCTGTAACTTTTTCCACTTCCGAAAAAATTTTGTTTTGCACTTCATCAAAATGTATCTAGTTGATGATTCATGTGTATATAAAAATATGTATGAGCTCCTATTATGAATGACATGTGATGAGTCCAATGCATGCATGATCTTGATGATTTTTGATAATGAAAATTTTAAGAACTCCTAAATCTTACAAGACTTCAACAATAACTACTTCTTGAAAGTCTAGTTTTCCAATTTTTGCATCTCATTAGTGTCTTGGGTTTTCATTCTTAGAATTTCCTTATTATCTCAATAAAAATGAGTCTCCATCATCAATACTATCCAAGACCTTCATTTCCACATCAAAACTTACATTTTTCACTTTGCAAGTATGTTTTTATATAGGCTTTTCACAAAAATCCGAATTTTGGAAAAATCCATCTCTTGCATGTTTCCTTTAAGAAAACTTGTATAATGCATCATAATTTAAAGCTTTACTATATCCATTACCTAAGGACCTCATTTAACACATAAAACATTCATTTTTAGCTTGAACACTAGGTGTTTACATAGGCATCATTCAAAGTTACGAATTTAACAAGTTGAACAGTAACTCAAAATTTTTCATCTTAATTCCACTACTTGTTTATACATTACTTATATCCAAACTCATTTCAACTTATAAAAATCACTACTTAATGATACCTATTACTTATACCCTTCATTTAATGTATAAATATGAGTTTTAAAGTGGTTTCAAGGGTTTTCAAAATAGGTCTCAAAAATCATACGAATTTTCCTTTGAACCTTTCTAACAAAAATCTTTTCTTTTCAAGTTCCTTGTCCTATGTTCATAAAAATCCACCAACTATCACATTTATATATACAAGACTAAGCTTTTATGAACATTAATGCATGAAGATACAAAATTTTCATATGAACATGAATGTCAAGAAAAATATGAGTGTCTAAACACTAGATCTACAACTTATAGTGCATGAAAATGAGTTTAAGGACATGAACATATATTTTTCATGCAAGATCTCTACTTTTATATGCATGAACATAATAATACTTCAACAAAAGCTCATTAAACACAAGATCTACTCTTGTAATGGCTTGATATTCATGTATTAGTGTGTTCTATCCCTAGCATTTGCTCATTGGATTTTAAAGTGAAAACACACAAAATACTCTTGCCATTACAAGATTAAGTAGAGATAAAGCTTAAAATCATCACTAAAGGAAGATTTGCAGAAGAAATGAAGAAGAAGTGGACTTGTGAGTGTGTGTGTGAAGAGGGAGTGTCACAGCAACTTAGAGGAAGAAAAGAGAGAGTTTTTTCTCTTGTAAAATTTTGA
Source organism: Combretum micranthum (assembly GCA_024138025.1). NCBI lineage: Eukaryota > Viridiplantae > Streptophyta > Magnoliopsida > Myrtales > Combretaceae > Combretum > Combretum micranthum. Next base: position 89,468 of record JAMXBD010003300.1, read on the forward strand.
AAGAGTGAAAAATGAAGAGAGAGAGTGAAAATGAGTTTATATATTAAGTGAAATTAGGGTTTAATTGTATTAAAAGAAGTAAAAATAAAACAATTGGAGGGGAATAATTGGGGGGGAGAGGGGGGGGGGGGGGGGGGGTGGGGGGGGGGCGCGCCGACCACACTAGGAGGAGAGAGAGAGAGAGATTTGAATTTGATTTAATTTGTAATTTAAGTAATAAAATGTAATAAAAGTAATAATTTAGTAGGAAAAAATTTTCTTGGAAAAGAAAATATAATAAGTAGTTGTAAGGATGTAAGAATAGGGTATGGTAGTGTGTAGTGTAGGGTTGTACTTGTAAATAGTGGTAAATAGTAGACAAGACATCTACTTTACCCGTAGTAAAGAAAATATGGGAAAAAGGTTATAACTATAATTTTTATAACCGAAAAATTTAAAATTTATATTTTGAAATCCTCATAAAATTTCGGTTCTAATGAATATTCCGGAATATTTTTCTGAGTTTCTAGTCCCGGGGCTCGTTTTTCCATAATGGGGCTCGGGAATGCCCGAAATAGAAATTTTTCCGAAATTAAAACTTTTTAAGGTTTGAAATACACTATAAAACAATAATCCACATTAAATAATTTTATAGAGGTTCTTATATATAGAATCGAGAAAAGAGGACCCTAGGGTTCCTAGGTTGCTTGTACTAACCCTATTTAGGGTTTTGGTTTCCGATTTACGGAGTTTACCCGGGTATTAGAAAAACGGGTTCACAAGTAATCCAAATTTAGTACAATTGAGGCACTTGAAATCCTTATGAATTTACGAGCCTAATGGTACTAATATAATATATCTAATGTTTCAAATCCCGGGGCACGCTTTTCGAAGTCTGTAGCCGACCGGGTTTGAAATAGATAGAAAACTCGCTAATCTTATATTTTAAAGCATTCTAGAATTATTACGACCTAAACTATATTCTTTGCTCATATTCCGACTCCTTGGTGTATGATTACGGGATTGCCGGGTTTGACCTACTAGGGTTTCCCGGGAATTGTTGGCTTAAGATTCCCAGTTGACTTCCCGATCCAGATCGTTGCCAAACTTGGAAACTGATGTTTTATATTTATACAATTTTATTTGATGTGAGAATATTTATTTTAAATTTTATCTTCGTAGATATTTAATATCTCTTAACGTTTTCGAAATTCTAAAATTTGGTTTTATACCTAAAAGTTTATCATTGCTCACTGTTTAATAATTTGTTTTTAGGTGTTATACTATCCGCTTTTACAAGTCAGTGTTAAGCGTAGAATTTGTCATGCGTAGTGGTTTTGGATTTGGAAACTATTAAGTTCTTATGTTACTTCTAAGAATTTTCTCTTTGTCCAAGATTAAGAAAATTTCTAGATTTGTTCAAGACTTCGAGCTAGTTGAAGTTCGATTTTAATTGGGAGTCATTTTCAAGGATTATTTTAACGGTGTTCTTTTTGGAATTATTTACTGAAATTTTTCAGGGCTTACAGCGTAAATCCATTCACATATGATTTCCGACTGATCATATGATTGTTTGTTCATGTGGTTGATGCATTCCATACGATTGAATAATTAACTTGATTGATTGATTGATTTGTCATAAATGTCTTTATGGAAGTATTCACTCACTAAGCTAGTGTAGCTTACACCTCCAAGCTTTTTCTTATTGCAGTATCCATATATTTAGTTAAAGCCAAGGCATCCTACCGAACAGGTAGCAGAAGTAGACGTTTCCATTAGAAGTTTATGTTCGATTTTGTGTGGACTTCCATAGGAAACCCTATTATTTATCGAATGACTGTAAAAGACTGTTATTAAGCTTGATACTATTTTTGCGGGGGAATGCCCCTAGAACTTTTATAATTATTTATGTAGACTCATGGTTTATATCCTGATACTTATAATATGTCAAATGAAACTAATTATCTCCATTGGTTTAAGTATTCTATTGTCGTAAAGGTATGCCTTGCATCTGTACGAGACTTGGGAATGGTTGTGGTAACAATTCTTAAGTCTTATATAGCTTGCGGCGGATTGTTACGTTTAGACTACCCTTTGGGGCGTGACACATACGATATTAAAACTTAAGAATGACTTCCCAAAGTCATGCGAAAGCTTCAACACCATATGTAAGGGGTCTATCAAAACAATAGGAGACACCAGTGGGATGTGTAGTTCAGGATCCTAAATATAGCATAAGAAATCTAGATAACCATCTTAATTTCAACATTATAAAAATATAGTCCTTACATCATCTAGGGGCTTTCCCCCAATAAATCTCCAAACAATCATAATAGCAGCTTAGTCTTTCACACAAGGAAACAATACTAACACCAAAAGATATTAAATGATATTTAGCCTAAGATGTTCAAAGGATTTCTAGAAGCTCCCCAAAACATAATCCCATTCGGGTATATGAAGTCCTTGGGCATAAGGGATCTTGGTCCTGTTATAACAAAAGTCTATTGGAGTATAAGAGTAACTAGCTTAGTGAGAATATTCTTGAATTAATGTACTCGTATCAATAATTTCAAACAAGTTATTAAACAAACATATGAATGCATCAAACAAGTGAACAAGTAACACATATGATCTATCGAAAATCATATGTTTTGAATGGATTTACCCCTCTATTCGGTGGTTAGGTGTTTCAGGCTCTTTAAAACCTATCTTTGAAATCCAACTTATGTAGTTTGTTTCTAGCTCCTACTCGCCCATCCTGAAATAGTTCTCTCTGGCTCATATTTGCCCATCTTGCAAATTTATGGCTCCTGTAAACCCTACTACTATACTCTTATCCCATCGAGTATAGTAGCTAATGAAATGAAACTACCTACGTGATATGCATGAATCAATTATATATAGCTTGAAATATGTAATTAAGGTACTTTAAAGCGATCATAGAATTGTAGACATCCCAACATGGTAATAATAAAACACAATTTGATTTAACAACAATTCATGTCTCGATATGCTTAGTATTCTTTCAATCAATGTTATCATACAAAATTCCTTTTTATCTTTTCCTACTTCTAGTGCCTCTAGCTACAAGCACAAACAAATACGTAAAAGGTAGGAAATAAACTTACTCGGCCATCCTTACTAAAAACTCTTCACTCGTAATGGTCCTTTGAATAGGGATCCTCTCAAACTTCGTTACCTAAACGAAAGAAATACCTGAAATGAGTATTTCGTGGAATCTCTTCTTAAACTTTCTAATTCTATTCTAGCATTTGTGTCAAAATTCAGATAAGAGGAAATTCAACTTAAAACGGCCATAAACTAGCTTATTTTAACTCAGAATTTCGCATTATATACCTTTTTACTATTCAAAAGATCTATCCATTTCTAAGGTATTTTATCATAAGAAGCCATTTGAGTTGCAAATTACTACTGTACAGAATAGTTACGAATTTCATAGTCACAAAATATGATTTTCCAAATTTCTTACTCAAAAATTTTTAAGCAAAATATTGGATATTTATATAGTTGAAAAATCCTTTGAACATACTTTATACTCATATCGTATGCATGATTTTGTTTGTGTTGTCAACATTGTATTTCAAAACATTTTTGTCTCTAAGAGTTTTAAAGATGAAATTTTGAAAATTTTTCTTTTTAAATTGCTATAAGGAAACTTAAAAATTTTTAGTAGTTATAAGTGAGTGGTTTTTCTCTTATAGTTCCATTTCATATCTTTTCAAAAGTAAATTAATTCCTAAAAATTTGGTTATTTAAGTTAAGTCTACCAACTTTATTTCTAGCGATTGAAAAATAAGTTTTTCTAATTTTCCTTAATTTTTTGGTATGGTCAAATATTTGGAGTTGTTTAAATATATATTTTCCTCTCATTTTTATTCTTTTTCTTCTTTAGAAAATAAGTTTACCTTTAAAACTTTACTTTCTTGGCAAATTTTATTTTTCTAAGTTGGTTTCTAAAATAGCGAGTTGATTTTACATTGATTTGAAAAACTTATTTTATTCTTAATATTTATCAAGTGGTGGAATAATTCTTTTAGATAAGTTTATAAGAAAAGCTTTCCTAATAAAGAATTGTCAATATTAGAACTTAGCAAAAAGTTCATCTTAATTTTGAAAAGAGAGTAACATTATAAAAATTAAGTTTTGAAGAAATTTTCTTAGTATGTGATTTTCGAAGTCTATAGTGAATCTATTTAAGTTTTATAAAAGATATGCTTAAGTCAAAATCTTAAGTTTAATGCTAAAAATTCTATCTTTATGGAGTATTTCGTTTTGATTTATAAAAGAAATGAGTTCCTTTCATTTGAAGAAATCTTCAGCACTAATATTTTAAAACTTGTGAGTGACTTGTCTAAGCTTTTAAAAAGAATTTATTAAAAACAATACTTAGACTTCTTGTTGAAAAATTCTTTGTTAAGAAATCTAGTTCACTTTTCCTTGTTTAAGAAAGAACCCATTTTTATTTTTATTTAAGACAACAACATTCTAATCATGTATGAATATGATTATGTAGCAATGAAAAAGTAAGAATAATGCATAATAAGATAGAAAGAAATACTCATAAGCAAATAAACGTAATAATATGGTCAAGCATTGGGAACCTTAGCTTCATCGAGGCATCCCGATCATGTATTAGGAGCCTTAGCTTTATCAAAGCAACCCGGGACTAAGAATAAACTAGTCCAAAAAAAGAAAGAAAATCGTTTTGACTTGATAAGGACAAGTCTAAGACTAGTCTTAATAAATCGCTTGAAACAAGTAAATAAATAAATTGTAAGGCGTAAATAAATAAATGTTATGTTAGTGAGCTCATATGCTCTAGGAAATATATATACATAAATATATTTACTAACATATAGGAGTTAGATTAAAATAATAACAATAACATAATAGCATAAAAATAACAATAAAACAACATAATAGTAAAATAAGATTTGTTCATGAACAAGAACAAAACATGAACATAGTATTGCTTCCAAAACAATTATTTGTTTAGGAAACACACACCATGATCATATTAAGTTGCATGACATGGTAAAGAGATATAGGTAGGATTTTACCTAAGGTTTAATAGAGGATTTGAAAAAAGATTATGGGTAGTGTGTTTATTATTTTTCTTGAAGAGTAGTAAATGGTAGAGAGTGTTTTGACAAGGGATTGTTAGAGAGGATTTGAGAGGAAATTTTTGTAGAGTTTTGTTATGTAAAATGAAGGTGTGAAAGAAGAGGAGGAGAGGGTATTTATAGAATTTTAGAGCGGAAATTAGATGTAATAAAATAAATTGAAAAAGAAATAAATTGAGAAAGAGAGAGGAGGGCCATGGCATCAAGGGAGGGAGAGAGAGGATTTTTTTGTTTGTTTTGTAATTTTTTTAAAGAAAAGCAATAATGTAAGGTTTGATGTGAATAAAGTTGTGTTGGAAATATAAATGTGTAAAAATAGGTATATAGGTAGTAGGAAATAGGTGTAAGAAAAAGTAGAGATAGTGAAATAGTAATGAATAGTAAAAATTGTACTATGAATAGTGAATTAGACAAATAAAATATCGATAGTAATAAAAATACGCGTAAACGAGCTATATCTATTTTTTTAGTTACCGAAAAATTGTAAAACTGATATATTTGAAATCCTTGTATCATTATGAGTCTTTTGGTATTATCGGAATATTTTTACCGTCTGGTGTTCCTAGGTACGGTTTTAAAAAACTGATCCCGTTCGGATCCGAAAGACACTAGAATTAGGCAAATCTGATATTTTTATACTTCCCTATATTATTACGAACTATTATAAGCCATTAACTCAATTCCGTTGTCTAGGGTTTGAGAGTGCGGGTTTGTCGGAGTTGAAACTGTTAGATGTCTTAATCTTTGTTGACTTTGAAACTCCGGTTTGACTAGGGTTAGAGTTTAATCCAACTTTACCCTAGAAATTGAGGGGTTTGCATTAGGGATCGGATAGATGAACCTTCTCATGCTCGGATTTTTAAATTGAACGATTATTGAATTTTCCTTTTTTGTTTTTGAAGATTCACTTATGAAATCCTGTGATCGAAATTGTTTAAGGTTTGGATTCAACTTTGGTCAGTCTTTTAAGGTTTCGATTCAGTATTCCAAAACCATTCTCGAAAAAATCGGGGGTTTACACCTACACAAGCATTTTGCACAGCTTGTGTAGCTCTTGTGTACAATTTTAGTTATGTTTTGGTCACAAATTGCTTCCTAGATCAATAGTCTGCACAAGTTGTGCCAAAAGTTTTGTATGTTGAAATTTTCAATTTGTCCAATTGATCACAAAAATCTCCTTTAACTCATCAAATTGTCTTTATTAAGCTTATTATCTTCTTTTATTCTTAAATTAACATTTTTATCCAATAAATATCCTTTTCTTTAGTAAATCATGTAAAATCCATATAATATAATATCAAATAAATGCAAATAATAATGATCTTTCGACACTTATCATATTAAATTAATCAATTTCAAAATTTAAATACTAAATTTATCAACTTCAAAATCCAATTACTTAATTGTATATATTGCTAAAGTTCAGGTACATCCATGATATTAATTAAAAAAAAAAAAAAAGAATGCAACTCTATGATAGATAACACATCGCTATGTGGTAGATCACATGTGAGTTTCCATGGTAGATACTACAGACACCTTCGTGGTAAGATATATGGACAATTTTACGATGAACATTATTATAATAAGAGAATCTCTAAAGTAATAACATGTTGGTATAGGTATTGACAAGATATTAGTGAGTTGTGGATCTCTTTAGACATTAGGAATCATTTCATGACATTTTGCATAGCATGATGTGTGTTCCTTGATTAGGTGTAATATGTTGTGCTTTATATCTATTTTCAGTTCATTCACTTATGTAATTTATGAGCTAAATGCTAGCTTTATCTATTCTTAGGTCATGGGGATCAAGCATATCTTTTGAGGCTAGCTTTTGTATTAAAAATTTATCACAACATTGTAATAGAGCTTTGTGTTAAGTTATGTATGAGTATGTAAAATGTAAACTTAGTTTTGTTTAATGTACTTTTATATAACAAGTGTGAAAGGATGCTTTAAATTGAATATCTATTGGACATTTATGTTGTTTGATATAGAAATATTAATAGTCTCTGGAGTTTAGATACATGCTCAGTCACATGTAACCCTTAGCTTTGACATGGAAATGGCTAAGTGAAATGTTTTCTAAACATTAGAGTATTAGTATTAGTTAAGTAAAGGCTTGGAGAGGTGCCATTGTAATAATCCTCTAAGTCCATGCTACGATGACAATATAGCGACCATATAAGGAATTGCTGGAACATCTAGTTGTAATCATCAAGCGACTTAGTAAGAAAAAAGATATATATAATTTAGAACTATGAAACCACTAGTGTGATCATATCTTTTCATTATCATATCCTTAATCAATTTGGGCACCATTATTGAATTATGAATTTCATCATTTTACTTAGTTTAGCACAACAACAACCCATACTTAATAGGATCTTGCCATAACCAAGGATGCTTAGGTCACTTATGTTTGACTAAAGAATTGACAATGTACAATCTATCTATGATTACGAGATAAAAAAAAATCTTTCTTCTCGCTGCCCTTCATATCTTACCCAACAACAAGTTTATTAACAACTTATTAGCACAATAAGTAGGGCGGTCGATGCCGAGAGTGTACTACAATGTTAAAATCTAAAGTTCTCAATATATTACACCAATTCAATAAGTGAAGCAATTTTGAGTAATATCGAATTTTCTAAACTTCAAACCGTCTTCAGTGAGTATGAACTAGAATCAATACACTCGGTGATGGTGATCTTGTGACCATGCTTCTTTTAGATACTCATTCCGTAATAGACCCTTTTGAAATCGGCATGAAATCAATGAAAATCTTAAGGGCAGTGTATAAGATAAATAATTACAAAGAAGAGGGCAAGTTTGTCATTTGATATAAAATAAGAAGGTTTTATGGTCAATCGTAAAGTATATAAAAGGATTATTAAGAAGGGTCAAAGAGTCAAGGATATTAAATAAGAAGGTTTTATGGTCAAAGTTGATATACAATTGTATTATGTTCACATGGTAAAGTCTTGATTAAGAATAGATTTTGGCGGAAGACTGCTTAAATTGGATATGAACCTAGCGTTTTTCCTAAGCTAAGTTAGCATATATATAGATGCCTTAGCCTAGTTTTCTATTCATTTGTCTGAGCTTTCGGAAACTTTACGCAGAGCAGAGAAAACGTCTTGGTAACTGTTTTCCCTCTCAATCTTTTCATAATCTAAAACCGATTAAATCTTTAGATCTATCTATCTATTTGTAAGGAAAAACACTATAGAGAATTCATCGGAGAAACCCTGCAATTCTTTTGAAGATCCGGTTTTAGGAAATCAAAAGGTTTTGATTATCAAACCTAGGAGATTCAAGATCTATAAGAGTTTGAGAGAAACCTTAAGGTTGGATTTGAAGATTTGTATAGTTTCAATTCGAAGAAAAAGGTAAGATCTTTCTTAGTGTTTTGTGATTTTTAGGATTTGATGATTATAAGAATATGATAATTTAGAAGTTATAGTAATTGGGAATAAATTGATTGTGATCAAGAGATTGATTGATTTAGGGTTTTTGTTTCAAATCAAGATCTGCAAGTTCTAGGTAAGTAAAGATCCATCCAATCTTATCATTAAATGAAATTTATTTGTTGTTGTAAATCGAATTGTTAATTAGAGATTTTATATATGTATGTTGTGAAGGATTGTGGAGATCAAGGAAGATTTGAGGAGAAATTGATGTTAGGGTTCCTGTGAAGTAAAAATAAAATTAACAGGTGAGTTGAGATTTGGTTAGGGTTATGGTATTAGGGTTAGGGTTTGACATCATGATTACAATTGAATTTTAATTGCGACATATATTGATATACAGGAGTATTGTGAGATTAGGGTTCCATTTCAATTAAAGTTTCTATTGAGTAGATTTGGATTGGAAGCAAATCCAGGTACGTCCTTACCTTATTTGCTGCTTGTGCGTGATAGGTTTAGAATATATAACCTGATTAATGAATATACGACCTTAATTGAAATTGAGTATTGGTTGTGAGTGGTTTCGACTAGAGTAGAGCTCATGGTAAGGCCATGGTGGAGGGTGATCTCTAGTGAGACAATCTGATGATCCTTGTGTGAGGTTATCGTGAGTGGACTCGTGCTTGGAGATGATTCTGGTAGATTAGGAGTCGTGCTTTCGAGCTTTGGCTGGGCATGCAAACTGTATATATGTATATATTATATTATGTGTTTCGGAATCTGAGTTATTCCGGGTTTAGGTTTATATCATGAGTTTTCCTAAACTGTGTTGGTTACAGACTAATGAAAAGATAAATTAATTTGTGCTTGTTGCATTAGAAATTATAAGTTGTATGTGATATTGTGTTATGTATGATCATGTGCATGTGCTTGTGCTTGTGGTTTGGATGTACTAAGCCTTTGTGCTCAATCCTTTATTTTTACAAGTGCAGGTGATGATCCTATTATATATGATTTGTTGGTATATGATGTATATGTTGATGAGGGGGAGCACAATAATATAGATGACCATCCAGCTGATCATTAGGGATTTGGATGGAGACGTTTATGAGTACTTTTATTTTAGTAGAGACTTTATTTTGATGGATTAGTTTCATTGGAATTTTTATTTGTAAAGACTTTTTATGTTCTTATGTTTTTAGATATCTTTAGTTATCGGATTATAAAGTGGAATAACTTTTATGAAAGTGAAGATGTTTATTTTAGAGAGTTTTGATGATGTTCTACCTATTGTGGTTTACTAATAGCCTTGGCGTGTGCCTTTGAAGAGAGGACACGTGGCGGGTTGTAGACGCCTTTGATTTAGGGCGTTACAGCTTGTTTGGTATCAGAGCAATAGGTTATGGTCCATTAGATTTAAGTTTTGACTCCTTAGGATGGTGAGTAATGATGAGAGGGGTAGAATACATTAGGGTTGCTTTCATCCTGTAGTTATAGAGTTTTGATCCTTAAGTTGGATTACCCTTTTATTTTGTGGAGATATGTTTGTTTATGTTAATAAGATCATGTCTTTTAGTCCCACAATGTTTTGATCCTTTTGGATAGTTATACCTTCAGATATCTAGCATCCTTACCTAAGACAGGGAGAAGAGGCCGATCTTTTATCAAGACAAATCAGTAGTTCAAGGTATAAAATAGAAGTGCACTAGATGTTATGGAGCGTTTAAGGATTTCAAGTGGCTTATGAATAAGTACTCGTTGCTTAGGATGGATGATTTGTTTGATCAGCTGGCAGGAGTGCAAGTATTTTCTAAGATCGATTTGAGGTCAGGATATCACTAGCTGCGGATTTAAGCTGACGATATTTTCAAAGACAGTTTTCATGACCAGATACGGGCATTATGAATTTGTGGTTATGCCTTTTGATCTTATAAATGCCCCAATTATATTTATGGATCTTACAAAAAAGGGTCTTTAAAGAGTAAATGAATTCAGTTGTAATAGTATATATTGATGATGTTTTCATGTATTCAAATATTAAAGAAGAACATTCGATATTAGTTTTGAGAACGTTACGAGAAGAAAAGTGATATGCCAAGCTCACCAAGCACAAGTTTTGAGCCAGTGTTTCTCTTAGAACATATTGTGGACGAAAATGGAATTTCAGTAAATCCTAAAAAGGAGAATGTTATAAGGAAATGGTCAACTCCTAAGAATGTGTCAGAAATCAGAAGTTCTTAAGAACAGCAAGATATTACAAGAGATTTGTATAGGATTTCTCTAAGGTTTCTAAATCCTTTAATAAGAATGACACAAAAGGGAGTGAAGTATGTGTGAGATGATAATTGTGGAAGTAGTTTCTAATAGTTAAAAGAAAAGTTAGTATCTACACTGGTGATAGCTTTGCCAATGAGTAGTGAAGAGTACATTATTGGTATTGACACTTCTATATAAGATCTGGATTGTGTTTTGATGCAAGGTGGTAAAGTTATAGCATATGCATCTAGATAGTTAAATCCTTATGAAAAGAATTGACTCACTCATGACATGGAACCGGTAGTCATAGTTCATACGTTAAAGAGTTGGAGACACAATTTGCTTGATGAAAAGTGCAAAATCTTCATGAATAACAAGAGCTTGAAGTATATTTTCAACCAGAGAGATCTGAATATGAGACAAAGGAGGTGGTTGGAACTAATAAAGGATTTTGGTGTGGATATACAATATCACCCTAGAAAAGCGAATGTTGTGGTAGAAGCTCTGAGTAGGAAGAGGAATGAGAATTTAGTGGCTTTGGTCACCTGAGAGCGATATTTGTTAGATGACATGAGAAAGATCATGTTGAAGAGTAGAGAAAAAGTATTGAGATAACCAATATAAATTAGAGAATAGTTAAATCCTATGAAGATATGAATGTGCATGAGGAATAGCCATTGCAAGAAGGAAATATGATCTTAGTGAGTTATGGGAAATATATGGATGGTGAACAATGATGACATCTACACTAATCTATGATGATAAATTTTGGGATGATTCTTAAAGAAAATCTATAAGAAGATATAAATTGTTGTATAAAAAGCAATATAAGTTTTGGAAGACAATTGGAAAAGTACGATGAATAAATAAAAGTTATGGATTGTCTACGGTGTTTAACAGGGGTGATAAAACTAACTAGCAGATACATAGATGCTATGATCATATGTAATAACAAAGCAATGTAAGGTTTGATCATTAGAGTCAGAGTTGAAAAATCTTAAATTCAATGATTTGATTTTTCTGATTATTAATTGAAGGATTATAAGGTGACTATGTCCTAACGAAGTTTCGATGGAAATTATGGTAATTAGAGGTAATGTATATTGGTTCAATTGTGTTAATGAGTTGGATTGAGTTTTCTACAGTGTAATCTACAGTTGTTTTGGAGTATATAATGATTGATTTATGAACTAAGATAAAAGTATATAATCAAAGGAGATCTTTTGTTGAGAAGTAGATTTGATATTTATATAAGGATACCAAATCTAAGTGAAGAACAATCACTTGATATCGGGCCAATAAATGGATTTGTATGGTGAAACCCTGGAGACAAAGTGCATTAGTAATCTATATATCAAAGAATTATCGGAACGTTAGGAGTAATGATGTCAAAGGAAGAGTTAGAAGTCATCCAATGATTTTAAAGGTTTACTTAAGGACATAAGTATTTATTTTAATCTTCATGTATATATTGATGGAAAATATAAGAAAATATATTGGAGATTGAGAAAACATATTGGAAGAAGTATGGTTAGTTAATAAGTATTTTGAGATTAAATGAATGATATGCAACTGATGTGAATTATTTTTTTATATGGAACAACAAGGATAAAAACTAAATTGATTCAATGGAAGTACAAGTAACACAGTGACATTTGGAGCTCGAGATTAAGGTAAGATTTGACTTTTGGAATTTGAATTGAGAAATATAGTTATGATTTTTAGCTTTCTAAATATCGCTCGAGGAAACTGAATTGGAGATTCAATACAATGAGGTCGAAGTAAGATTTCTTGATGGATATTATTAATAAGTTTAAGTTATAATCAAGAGGTGTGTTATGAGGTATCGGAGGAAGTGAATCCAAATTGAGTTTTAAAAGTTAAGAATTAAAGAGACGTCGATGGAATTATATTCTAACTAGCAAATATAAGCATGAAGATGGGTCAATATGGTGTAAAGAATCAGAAACAAGAAGAAAAGGAGTGGCAGTGAACTAATGGAGATAGTGATTCGGGTAACTTTCGAGGACGAAAGTTCTTTTAGGACGGGAGAAATGTAATATAAAGATAAATAAATTATAAAGAAGGGCAAGTTTGTCATTTGATATAAAATAAGAGGGTTTTATGGTCAACCCTAAGGTATATAAAAGGATTATTAAGAAGGGTCAAAGAGTCAAAGGATATTAAATAAGAAGGTTTTATGGTCAAAGTTGAAATACAATTGCATTGTGTTTACATGGTAAAGTCTTGATTAAGAATGGATTTTGGCAGAAGACTGCTTAAATTAGATATGAACCTAGCATTTTTCCTAAGCTAAGTTAGCATATATATGGATGTCTTAGCCTAGTTTTCTATTCCATTGTCTGAGCTTTCAGAAACTTTATGCAGAGCAAAAGAAAAACGTCTTGGTAATTGTTTTCCCTCTCAATTGTTTCATTATCTAAAAATGATTAAATCTTTAAGATCTATCTATCTATTTGTAAGGAAAACACTATAGAGAATTCATTGGAGAAACCCTGCAATTCTTTTGAAGATCCGGTTTTGGGAAATCAAAAGGTTTTGATTATCAAACCTAGGAGATTCAAGATCTATAAGAGTTTGGAGAAACCTTAAGGCTGAATTTGAAGATTTGTATAGTTTCAATTCGAAGAAAAAGGTAAGATCTTTCTTAGTGTTTTGTGAATTTTAGAATTTGATGATTATAAGAATATGATAATTTGGAAGTTATAATAATTGGGAATAAATTAATTGTGATCAGAAGATTGATTGATTTAGGGTTTTTGTTTCAAATCAAGATCTGCAAGTTCTAGGTAAGTAAAGATCCATCCAATCTTATCATTAAATGAAATTTATTTGTTGTTGTAAATCGAATTGTTAATTAGAGATTTTATATGTATGTTGTGAAGGATTGTGGAGATCAAGGAAGATTTGAGGAGAAATTGATGTTAGGGTTTCTGTGAAGTAAAAACAAAATTAACAGGTGATTTGAGATTTGGTTAGGGTTATGGTATTAGGGTTAGGGTTTGACATCATGATTACAATTGAATTTTAATTGCGACATATATTGATATACAGGAGTATTGTGAGATTAGGGTTCCATTTCAATTAAAGTTTCTGTTGAGTAGATTTGGATTGGAAGCAAATCCAGGTACGTCCTTACGTTGTTTGCTGCTTGTGCGTGATAGGTTTAGAATATATAACTGATTAACGAATATACGACCTTAATTGAAATTGAGTATTGTTTGTGAGTGGTTTCGACTAGAGTAGAACTCATGGCAAGGCCATGGTGGAGGGTGATCTCTAGTGAGACAATCTGATGATCCTTGTGTGAGGTTGTCCGAGTGGACTCGTGCTTGGAGATGATTTTGGTAGATTAGGAGTCGTGCTTTCGAGCTTTGGCTGGGCATGCAAACTGTATATATGTATATATTATAATATGTGTTTCGGAATCTGAGTTATTCCGGGTTTAGGTTTATATCATGAGTTTTCCTAAACTGTGTTGGTTGCAGGCTAATGAAAAGATAAATTAATTTGTGCTTGTTGCATTAGAAATTATAAGTTGTATGTGATATTGTGTTATGTATGATCATGTGCATGTGTTTGTGGTTTGGATGTACTGGGCCTTTGTGCTCAATCCTTTATTTTTACAGGTGCAGGTGATGATCCTATTATATATGATTTGTCGGGATATGATGTATATGTTGATGACAGGGAGCACGATAATACAGATGACCATCCAGCTGATTATTAGGGATTTGGATGGAGACGTTTATGAATACTTTTATTTTAGTAGAGACTTTATTTTGATGGATTAGTTTCATTGGAATTTTTATTTGTAAAGACTTTTTATGTTCTTATATTTTTAGATATCTTTAGTTATCGGATTATATAGTGGAACAACTTTTATGAAATTGAAGATATTTATTTTAGAGTTTTGATGATGTTCTATTTATTGGGGTTTAGTAATAACCTTAGCGTATGCCTTTGAAGAGAGGACACGTAACAGGTTGTAGACGCCTTTGATTTAGGGCGTTATAGGCAGCCAGCTAGTCCTAACAACCTATATTATATGTCAATTTAATGGGACTTTGTGATCAAGTAATGGGTAAGTAAAAATAAATATAATAAACAATAAATACATAGTTAATGTTTGAACTCTTATCAATTCCTTTATTGTCTGAGCACACTAAGTGACTGAACCAACAGTCCATACCGGACCAGTATTACCTCACTCTTAGTGTTGCCACATTTATATTTTATAACGTTGATAATCTTTGTCCTGGAGATCAAAAGACTGCAGTTGCTCTACAGTCGAGCACTCTTGATGGACCATATTAGTTATACTAGTGCATTATTATTATAATTTTTTGGATTAAACTCCTTTGTGGATAATTGTTATGTTTTCAAGATTTCAATATTAAATGTAATCAATCTACCTCTAGTTGATTAATTGAAAATATTAACGAAAAAGGATCTTTGAGTTTTGATATTTTGCTTCATAAGGTCCTTCAATATTTGGAGTTTTTTACTGAGTAAATTATATTGAAATGTATCATTATTTGAGGATAAGTTTATTTAAAATTTCAAAGTTTCAAACGGTTAAAAAGAGGAATTAAGGTTTAGAGATAAATTTATTTCGGATATCAATATTCCAAGTGGTCAAAAAGACGAATCAATATTTTATAATGAGTCATAAAGATATTGATAATTAATGTCTATAAAATTAGGAAAACTTAATTGAAAACTAATTCAAATATTTATGCCTTAAATAAATTTTATAAAATTTTGATACCTCATATGATTTACTTTGTAAAATATTGATTCATCTTTTTAACCAGCTACGACATGAACTTACTCTGAAATATTGATACTTTCTAATATAATATGCCCATTTATTTATTGAATGACATTATTTAGTAAGCTGGTATTAATTTTTGGAATTAATTTTTCCAAAGACAGTGGTATTCCTTTCATGTAAGACAGTGTATGTATGCTAGCGAAATCATATTTTCTAAGGAAAATATGACTCATATATATCCTCACTCAAAATTGTTAAACTTGAAACTTTATTTACAATGAACTATATAATAGAAACGTATTGAAAAATAAAATCATATATCTAAACTTATAATTTATCAATTATATTTAAATAATTTTTAATTTTGTTTGTAAATTTATTCTACAAGAAATATATAGTCAAGTTTCATGATCCAAACCTCCAGTGCAACACCTTCAACTGGGAAGGTAAGATCCAAAAAATAATAATCAAAAAAGTAAAAAAATAGATGATTAAAAAATGATCTCTACCAATCAAATAATCAATTTCTTCACTCAATTTTGTAATTAGAGTCCATTAGACTCGTATGAGAAGTCGGAGATGTAGTCTTGCTATATACACGGAAAGGAAACCCTAGGGCTGTTGGTTATAGCTTATCAGCAACTCTTCCCAAAGCATCAGCTAGTTTATTAAGAACAGCAAGTAAATCATTAGCCTGATCCTTCCTCTGATTCCTATCTAACTCAAAATTGTTGGTTTGTGCTTCTAGTTGAGCTGTTAACAATCTACCATTTCTCTCTAATGCATCGATTAACCTGCGTTCCAAACCGGTTTTTTCGCCATTGTTACCTCCTTCTGTTGTGGATCTCTTACGTTTCCGTGCCTCTTGGGAGCTTGAACCTATATCAGGATATGGTCTTGAATGTCTATCATTTGGTGTCCCAGCTGAACACAAAATATCAAAATCTCAATTAGGCTGTTGGCTCAGATTTATATATAGCTTGTAATCTCCAACACTTACTAATTACGTATGGCATTTTATGATTCCAGCAATCTCATCTCATCAACACCAACAGAAATTTTCAGCAGATCATTCTTGTAAATGATGAAAGATAAAACAAAAAAAAAAAAAAGGTATAATTTTTCGAGAAATGATGAACGCTGATCCCATATGCAGGCATGCACGGAGTGTTTCATCAGATCATTTGATACAATGAATAAATATGTTGCCTACTGTTCATTATTAACATCAAATGCTTCCTTTCAACTTCACATCCCTTAAAAGATTATCAATAATGATTAGATTACTATTAAACACAATCATTCCACAAAAACTACCATTTAACCACCTATGATTCATGTCTTTCAAAATCCTCCACTCTTATTACATGCATAATTGTTTTGACTATAGATGAATCATCTCAGATTCTTTTATCTTCTAAATCTGCTAAGACGAATAGAAGTTACTTCTAACAAAAGTGTAAGCTTCATCACACTAACTAATGTTTTAGAAAATGTTTATTGTCTACCCGCCTGCTATTATTCATTCATTTAAAAGAGCCTTTTCTAGTTGGCTTCGCCGCCGTGCAATGCATTTAATTTTATTCACGTGATATAAAGTACTTTCTGCCACATTTTTCAATTGGTCTACTATTTAGTGGCTAAAATGCCCGAAATGTATTAAACGGATTGTCTTTACACTAGGAACATTGACTTCATGACGATGTATCTCAATGCTTTTAATGTAAGCACACATCAATAATATTTATTCCGTTAATCTTCTAATTCCTGATGTAACCTTGAAACATCACTTAATTATTTTTTTAAGAATAAATCACAACCACGCACCCTACAAATTATTTAATTTCAAAAGACACCCTCAACTTCGAAACCATCGTACGTCTAAGTTTTGCTGAATTAAAAGAAAAAATTCGCTCCAGTAAGATGTCAAGTAACTGACTTTTACACGAATATAAACTAATAATTATTTTTTCAAGCTAATTTGTTGTTTGATCTAGGGGTTTTCTAAATTTAGTTAATATTTCATCCGTTAATACAAATCAAATTGGACAATAATAAATAGACATGAAAAAAGTAAGTACATTTGTATATTAATTAAAAAATTGACATAGGAATTTATTGAAAAGAATAAAAATATTTGCAGCCATAGCATTTTATAAGATCATAAATATGTTAATTTAGAAATTCAATGTGTCATTGTAATATTAATATTCGAAGGATTTTAATTTACTTTCAAGACAAATTTATGATAGCCAAGTAGATATACAACTGGGATGGGATTGAGAAGAAAACCCAAATACAAGCAATACCCTATATGATTTTCCAACATTCAACTCTAAATCTAAATCCTATAAAATTTTTTAAGCAAGACCGAAACCCGTTTCAAAATTATGTTGAGATTATCCTATATGGTAATTGTCACGGTGGGCAGTAGGGCATCCTTAATAACCTGCTTTGATGCATCTTTAAAAGAGAGCGGCAGTATTGAGAGCAATTGCAAGGCAAGAGATGGTGATGGATGATAAGGTTGTGGGAGGTGGTATTGAGAGAGAGTGTGCTACAACCAGCTAAGATTTTTTAGATAAATAAATGATTATTTTATTATTTTTTATTGAGTATTGCATGCAATATATACATTAATAATATTATAATATATATCAAGTTTAAATTTCTTATTGGGTTTTATTTAGTTCTTACCTAATACCCGTAAGAGTTTTGGACCTGAAATTCATCCCAAAATCCTATAAGAAATTACCCTATAGAGTTAATATTGTCATATTGGATAGATAGGGTATTGACTCTTCAAAATTATCCCTAATGTAATATGATTATTCATATATGAGTCCCAATTGTTTGGTATACATAGTAAATCAGGTTTGCATGAAAAATGACGCCTTTTTATATTTGTAATATATAAGGGTTATCAGGAAAAAAAGAAATGTGTATATATACGTATATATGTATGGCTTGTCATGCAAGATCGTACGTAGCATGCATCCACGTACAGAAGAAGTAGTAGAGCATTTTTATAAGTAAGTTTTGTGGAGGATTTCCGTCTGCTGCACGAAAGTTTGATTATAACCTAAAATAACAACTTGATAAAAGGAAAAATATATTGCTAACCAACAGAGAAAAGGATCCAGCATTAATATAGCTTGTGAATATTCTTAAAAAAATGGCTTAGGAAATTATAATAATAAAAGGAAAGCAACTTAATACATAGAGAGAAAATGAATTAATTACCTTGCCGTGGAAAGCCTCCAAAATCAGGTTCATACGGCTTCTCTGCCACTAAAATCGTTAAATACCAAGTGATTAAAACGCGAGAAATATAAAACACAAACCTAACAACACACGTAAACACTTTCTGGTTTAAATTATCCATGTAAAAAGTGATGCATCTATATATTATTAGCTAGGTTTCGAAAATTTCAGGATGAAGATCATACAAAGTTTAATATATTATATATATATATATAATTTTATGCTATTTAAAATGAAATGCAGACTTATGTATTAAAAATATTTTATCCATTATTTCCAAGGATGCATGGTTCATATGGTTTTTAATTTTAATCTCTCGTCCTAATGAAGCATGGTCCGATGGGTTCACGCATGGTTCACTTGCTTTACACGAGTAGAAAATAATATGGAATACCCCTGAATTGAATGAAAGTCCGATGGGCTCACGCTCGCCCAAAAAGAAAAAGCAAGAAAGGGAAAGGGTAACGCCAAAGAGAGATTATTTAGAAAAGCATGAAGTTAAAGAAGAAGACCAAGGAAAAGGAAATGAAAACGCTGGCTCTATAATCTGCAGTGGACAGGAATGATATATATGATTACCACTTTTTCTGCCCTTTCGTTTTGGAATTGTTCGGTCCACGATCTTAATCTAACTTATTTTGAAATTATTTAAATGAAAGAAAGAAAAGAAAGGGAAATTACCAGAATAAACTTGCACCTCCGAGTTAATGACGGTATATATATCCAATCTAATATCTTATTAAGAATTGACATCCACCACTCAAAATCCAAATTCCCCATCATCAAAACTTTTAATTCTTAAAAAGTATACGCCATGTATTCCATACTCCAGATTCTATCAAATATTTCAATTCCAATTTTTAAAACAAAGCAACGCAAACACAAGTTTTTATCTCATTGTATCTTATTAAATTTGATATATATATATATATAATATTACCTACCTGATATAGGTATAGGTGCTGCCACCTCATCAGGTGGCACCTTTGCCTCATTCTCCTTCTCCTCCGGCTCTGCATCCGAAAACAATCCCTCTTCTACCGCCGCACTCCGACCACTATCAAAAACCACCTCCTCCTCTCCATCTACCTCCATCTTCTCCTTCCCCGCAGCCACCACGGGAGCAAGTGCCAAAGCCAATTCCGGCACCGCTGATGCCGACAACGACGCCGACGCCGACGATGCCCCTTGTTCCAAGATATCATAAACCTCCTTATCAAAGAAACCCGGCAACTTCCTTTCTCTCCTTAAATCATTCCTCATGACCCAAAACGACTCCGTTTCTTCCTTAATCCCCAATTCCCACTCCTTGATTTTCTTATAGTCACCGGCCAGGTTGCTCCACCTTTTACGGCACTGAACCGGTCCCCGGTTCACACCATGCCTCTTACAGTACGAGGAAACCGAAGCCCATTTCGGCTCGGCCGAACCGAATTCTGAACCGATTGCCCTCCCCCTCCTGACGCGATTCTCAGCGACACGTTTCCCCTGTATCAATACCAATATCTCCTGCCGGGTCCATCGGGGTAGTCTCGCAGCTCGTACCCCGTTATCGTTAACGGTGTCTGTTAACGGTGGTGTCGGGTTCTCAACGCCGTTGGTAGTTCCACCAACTGTAGTTGGCGTTAAGGTTAACTGCTCGGTTGCCATACACGGTGGAGAGAGAAAAGGAACCCACAAGAGAGAGAGAGAGAGGTGAGCAAGAGAAGATTGTGAGAATGGCACGTGGCCTAACGGTATGTCGCGGGAAGTTTAACGGCGTTTTGGGTTGTGTGAGGTAACGGCGTTTTGAATGGCGAGAGGAAGGGTTGTATGTTTTATTTGGACTAGTGGGTTATGGGTATTGGTTTATGTGTGTTGTGTGAGAGAGAGAGAGAAAAAGATTAAAGGGGGGTTTTAGGGTTAATTAATGTGAGCGGTAGTATGTGATGACTTTAATTTCTAATTAGTGCTATTTGAGTTTGTCAAATGGAGGTAATATAACGAATGAAACATTAATGAAGGATTCGTGGAAATATGGGCTACAATTAGGATTAATTAATTAGAGGGTTCTGTGTGTTTGTGTGATTTTTCTTTTCTTTTTTATTTTTTTGGTAATAATAAAAATATGACTATACGAGTATGG
This sequence comes from Combretum micranthum, assembly GCA_024138025.1. Taxonomy (NCBI): domain Eukaryota; kingdom Viridiplantae; phylum Streptophyta; class Magnoliopsida; order Myrtales; family Combretaceae; genus Combretum; species Combretum micranthum. Next base: position 110,447 of record JAMXBD010003300.1, read on the forward strand.
GTTTCTTGTTTTAGAGTATTTACTTAAAAGTTAAAGGCACCACCTTTATATGTAATCAGTCTCTATCTCAAGGTAATTAATAGCAATATTTTAATTCCTAAAAACAAAGATGTTGTGTATGTATAAATGATTGTCACATAAATCGTATTCAACGCGGTTTTTGGGCCATCAATTCTCCAGCTCATATTTTATTGGACCAAGCTAAACCTACTGAATTTATATATTAGTCTTTAATTTCCTTATAATACCTCTTTTAAATTTTATACAATTACATTCTTAGCTTTTTTCACTTATACATGACGTTCAGCTTGAATTTTGGGTTTTTTTTTTTTTAAATGAAATACAGAATTATCTATTCCTTTAGGACAAAGGAAAAGACAATAAACAAACATTATATCTTCTTTATTTTTTCAATAGTTCTTTTTTTTTTTTCCCTTACCACAATATTTCTTTTAATAATATGAAGATAGATATTTGGAGATTTGTCTTTTCCCCCAATTGATATCTTATTAAAATTTGTTTGAAAACAATCACTTGGGAACTGTGTGATCTATATATTATTTATTTATTTACCATTATATCATAATTGTGGTTTATTTATTGAAATATGAGACTTTCATTAATTTCTTTGGTGAAACTTAATAAAGTAAGGTTATATAAGTGGACTTCATAAAAATTTTTGAGGTATTTTAATTTATAGAAAGGGTATATTTATATTTAACTTTCTCATACTTTTAACTATTTTATTTTAACAATTTCAAGATTTTTTAACAGTGTCAAAGATGTTAAAAAGATGAAAACATCTGAACCAAAGGTGTACAAACCAAAAGAATATTAACCAAAATATCTTAACCATTCAATTTAAACTAACCAACTAATTAAATCGATCTATCAAAGAAATTAAAATAATGAGTTGATATGGCCACTCCAACTGCTACCAATAGGGGGAGAAAAATTATATCCGTCTCTCTTTTCTTCACCACTTCTCTTTTAAAGCCTTATCCCTTAGAATCATTTTGCCCTAATCTTTCACTTAATTGCTGATGTTTTGTGGGGATGGACCCTCCAATCTCCATTAAAGCCACTTTGTTTTGTTGTTTGGAGTCTGGACAAATATATTAGATGAGGGTACCACTGCCCTTTCCTTTCCATATCACCATCTTATTCCCTACATACAGCTCCTACCCTTTCATATCTCTTTCTCTGTCTAATTAATTAAATCATTTTCCCGAAACTTTACACAAACTATTGAATCATTATTTTAATTCATAATCACTGGCTTAAAGATGGTTTGGAAGGGTCATGTCCTATTGGCAGTAGTAATCAGGAATGGTTAGTAGAGGGTCATATTCTGCTTGTGATCCTTGTGGGACCATTAGCCAAGTGGCTTGCCCGAATAATCTAATTAATCGTTTCATTTACATTCTATTTTCACGGACTTTGAGGGTCATCACATATTCCTTCGTGACATTAAATTTCACCAAACGCCATCCTCCATATGCCACACAAGAGATTGTTCACGGAAACCTTCACCTTTGCTAAGAAGATACGTCTTCTAGATTAAATATCACGTATCGATATTCTCTCTTTTCTTTTTCTTTGTCCACAACACACACACACACATATATATTATTATATAAATCTTACATAAAGAGAAAATTAAGTATGTTCCATCATAATAGGGTATATTATGCCATTGATAGTTATAATAGCACCATTCATCTATCATTAGCTAGACATTATAAGTTATGGATTTTATAATAACTGTCTCGTATTTTCTATTTACAATATAATAATTTAGGTAATGAGTAACCCCATGGCACTCAATTAAAGTGAATCACTTTTGTTACTCTTAACAAAATATATAATTTCGTGTAATTATTGTAAGCATGTTAACGAGTGGCATTGTGATATTCCTTAGCAAAATCTAATGTATACGCTTGAAAATAAGATACATGAAATAATATAACTATTTTATGTAGGATGATGAATTTAAAGTAGAGAGATAATATGAGAATTTATCACTCTTCAATAAAAGTTTTAAGAATTTGCGGCCAGTTGAAGGAGCCAAGTGAACTGCCACAAAAACATATACACTGTGTTGGCAGCAACAGAATCCCATTTTGTCCTTTAATAATTATATCCTTTTAGTATCTTATATTTGTTATATCAAAATTATAAAATCTATTAGAATATGATTGTGAAAGTGAGCAGTAATTATGGTCAAGGTAATACTAGGGGAAGAAAAATATTGTAAAGTGTAAATTAACTTATTTTCGTGACAAAAAAAAGGGGGGAGAATGAGATTGACCATTGTAAAAACTAACGAGTAATTTGTAAACGTATTGAAAGATGTTTTTGCATTAACATGCAAGCACATTAATATACATGCAACCCAGCACATTTTTCATAAGATAAAAATAAGATATAAAGAAAAATTATATGCGAAAAAAGAGTAAAGTATAACACACGTACATTATTCAGATATATTAAAAATAAGGTGCTTCTCTCTCTTTGTTCCCACCCCCCACCCTAGAATTTAGGTATTGTTATTTTAGTAATTTTTTTTTTTATTATAGATAAGCACATATGTCTAAAAGCACATTTAAGATTATGTGATTTAATTACTCAATTTTAAACCTGAGATCTAAACAGAAGCAAATACGAGATGATACATTTACAACCTATTCACTTGGCATGAATACCTGTCACGCCCCAAAGGTACTATAAACGTAACAGTCTATCACATACAATATTAAGACTTAAGAATGACTACTTTAGTCACACGAAAGTCTTGATATTATATGTAAGGCATCTAATACAGCAATAGGAGACTTTGGTGGGATATGTGGTTTAAGACGTAATATAAAGCATACAAGAACTAATAAACATATATCCATCAGATAATAAGGTCTTTACATAAACTTAGTGTCATGCCCCGAGGGTACCCTAGTAGTAGTAAACAAGTTACACTTGAATACTATCATTAGATTACCTTCAGAGAATGACAGGTTTTCAAAACAATAAAATCTTTTTAGTTGCTTGATAAGAAATAACAAATATATGAAAGAAATAACTTAGTGAATAAACATTACAAAACTATTACAAACCATATAGTTCTTCTGAAGTACACAACTAAATAATCTATTCTAATAGTACATAACTATTAAACTAAAATATAACCGTAGACTTCCAGCTTCTAAGCTCTTATCGGAGCCATACTCTTGGAAGTGACTAACCAAGGTCGTAAGGTAAACCTGAAAAGACTGTTGGAGTATGAGCGAAACCACAGCTCAGTGAATAACCAGATATACCATACATCACACAAGTTATTAGCAAATCATATGCAATGCAAGCACTCAACTATATGCACAGATACAAGTTTGGATGATCTAGAATCCAAACAGGAAAAAGATTTATGCCCTCTTTTTAAGGGTTGAAGAACCAGTACTCAATGACCCACCTGCCTAGGAGAGACTAAGTACACGGAGAATCAACGATTTCTCGTTTTAGGGTTATCACTTTGAATATAATTGATTAAATTGACCATCTCCTGCAATCCCCTTAGAAACTCCCTAAGTATTAATCATTTCAAAGCGATTCTACGGGCGACGTTCTTCGGTGCAATTTAGTTCTCGTAGGACCGCCAGACCAAAGAGAACCTTGGAAGAACTAACATATTAGAACAACCAAGCATAAACAGAGATCCGAAATATTAATACATAGCAGGCTGTCACACTAATATATATGCAGTTATGCAATTCGTGCAATGCATGATCATATCATTTTGTTAAGTCAATAATTCTTAATCAATTTCACGGTGACTATACATTACACACAATCATTATTATACTATTTCACAACATCAAGCATTATCGCTTTTATAAGGACATCTTAACAGTCATACAATCAGATCATTTCATACTTTCAGCAAACATTCATTTGATTATCTTTGCATTACATATTCAACTACTTACAAGCACAAATAGTACAATATGACTGAATTACTCTCCTGCTCATACTGACTCAGTCGTAATAATCTGCTGGTAGATCCTCTAGTGTATCAAAGTCACCTATTTAAAATAAATAAAGTATTCATCGATATAAATTATATAACTAAATTTCTACATGTGGCTAGTGTCCTAGACTCGATTTTTATTAAGTTTTGATATTGACTATTACTAGTTTTATGTTATTCTATACTGATCTCAATATAAAAAATTATAGTTATTTATTATTACTTAGTGTCGCCGTGTTTCTCTTAATTTATCTCCTATAATTATTTTGTTATTTTTAGAAGTCACATTACTCGAAAATTTAGATTCTTTCAATTTCCATTCTTACCTATTTTATCTAATTAGAACAAATATTTGACTAATACTAACTAAATATTTGTCTTAAATTCTAGGGTTTTAAAAGTTATTAGATATAAATCTAAATATGCTTGAATACTTGTATTTATTTAACTATCTATAATTTCTTATATTATCATATATATATATAATATACTAAATAGATGTATTGTATATGTATATGTATTATATATGTTCGGTTTTTGTTAAAACAAGCTTTCATTAAAGAATTTTGAGTGTACGTCGGCTCAAAGCCGCCGGCCTTCAAACCCAGGTGCCGGTGTAAATATGGTTTCGAAGATTATTTCGAAGGAGTTGCACTAGCTTTGAAAGCTGTCGACTTTCAACATACGCCAGCTCTACGCCGTCGGCATAAATCTCCAGGTAGCCGGCTTACATTCAATTTTTACGTGAAAATAATTTTACGTAGCCTCTGTTCAGTGTAAGCCGTCTCTACGCCGCCGGCCTATCCATGTAAGCTGCCGGCGTTGAGCGATTACACTGCCGGCTTTGTGACAGTGTTGGTACTATTCATCATCTTCCTCCTCTGTCCGATTTGTTTTCTTTAAATTTTACACATTAAAAACATTATTAAACCGTTCCCAAATGTTTATATATCTAATATAAGGTCATAAAACAATTTTGAACACGTCTAAAAACATATATATTTAGATCTCGATTCTTACTAAAACATAGCTAGGGTTTCAAATTTTTACCTCGTTGGAGCTCGTCCGATGATTTCTGAAGCTTGTAATTGTGTTTATTACGTTCCTAAGATTATTAGAAGTCAGTTATAAAGCTTAGAATTGAAAGAAAATCATTTGAGTTTCATCAACTTACCTTTGAACTTATTTTCAAGGGTTTTCGGGTTATTTTTCTTTTGATTCGTATTTGATTGGTTTGATCCGTTTGTTTTCTGTTTTCAACTCGTTTTAGTGGCTATGGAGGAGTAGTTTCGTTCTGGAGAATGTGGGAATTGATGAGTTTTGGTTTGTTCTCCATTATGAGCATTGAATACACATATATATATATATAGAAGAAGAAAGAAGAAGGAAGTTACGGCTGCTTTCTCCTCGATTTTCCTCCGAATTTGATCATCTTTGGCTTTTGTTTTCATCCTCATTAATGCTAGGGTGAGTTGGCTTGGTTTGATTGGCTCTTAGGTTGATTTTGTTGACTATTTGTGTGCATTATTTGCTCAAATCCAGCCCTCTCTCCTACACGTAACTTTCCCACCGAAATTTTCACCAAAATCACAAATATATATATTAGTTTATTATTTTAATTTAGTTTTAGAATAATTTAACGAGTTATACGGGTAAAATTAGCCAATATTTTGAAGTTTTTGTACAAAAATATGTTTATAGCATTATACAAAACAATTAGTTTATCGAATAATACAATTTTAGGTTTTATATATACGTAGTTATTTATTCGTACAATTTTATCTCCTGCGATTAGGATTTCTTAAGCTCGTTAGGTCAATTTTTGTTTCAGGCTTCAATAGCTTAAGAAAACTCGGTTTAGAACAATAGCATAATTTGATTATTATTTGGAGTTCAGATTTTGAGTTATTCAACAGTTTATGTTTTCGTTGTGTATTTATAATCCTAATGGTTTATCTTTGGGTCCTTATTTTCTATCTATAAGCGTACATAATCGTTTACTTTGTATTGTACTTAATACAGAAACTAAACTATATATATATATATATATCTTTAGTTTTGATACTTAACGTGAAATCTTATTAGTAGTTATTAATACTATCTAGGGATCTTGAACCTAGGGTTTAAATCTAAGTATAGGCTCATTACTACTCGTTGTTCCAATCTCGAATCATTATCGAGATAAAAAACAATCCTTTAATATCTATACTGTAAACCCGGTTTTTCAAGTAGCCAAGATAACCCTAGAACCGGAAACCAAACCCTAAACCGGAATAGCTCAAGTCTGGAGTGAGAACTAGGAACCCTAATTCCGGCTTTTCCTCAGTTTCCAATTAAGAAACTTTTATAAGAAAATTTAAAATTGAATATAGTTCCTAATTATATTTCAAACCAAGGAAATATCAGATTTTTGGAAAATTTCAATTTCGGGTCATCCCGAGACCCATTATAGAAAAGCGTGCCTCGGAACTAGAATTTTAAAAATTTACTTATGAGTACTCATTTGAACCGAAGTAAAATAAGGATTTCAAAAATATATTTTTCATAATTTTCCGGTTTATGAAAAATACAGTTATAGCCTTTTTATTTGTATTTCATTACTACCGGAAATTAAATTGTCTTGTCAACTATTCACTACTATTCATAAAGTACTACCTAGTCTATCTATTAGCATACCCTACAAATCTAACCCTTACCATCACTCAAATCAACTCCTTTCTTCCATAACTTTTGTCCCTTCAACTTTATTAAAATTTTGACAAGTGATGCAAATCAAATCAAAGGAGACAAATCAATTCAACCACCCCCCCCCCCCCCCCCCCCCCCCCCTTCATGCTCCAATTTGAATTTTTCCTTCTTCATTTAACCTAATTCCAACTCCATATATACTACTTTTTCTCTCTCTCTCTCTTCATTCTTCCATTTCTCAACTTTTGGAAAGTGAAAAACTCTCAAAAACCCTCTTATTTTCCTCCTTGGCCGAAACTTTTGAGCTCCCCACACACACACACAACTCCCATTTCTTCTTTTCATCCTCTAATTATCTTCAAGTAAGTAAAGTTTCACTCCTTCCAATCATAAAACTTTGTTATGGCTAAGTGATTCTTGGATATTTCAACCAAAGGACCCCATGAGCTTTGCTAGGGTCAAGGAAAGATCAAAAAAGTACCGAACCATTACAAAGTAGATCTATCACTTAAAGAAGCTTTCATGCCAAAAGCTTTATGTCATCCATCAAAAAGTCTTTAAACAAAAGATCTTTTATAAAAATATAGTTTTTATGTTTTCAAAACTCATTTAAGCATTTGATAAAGTAGATCCATCATCTTATTACTCATGATCATGTAGGCATTTAAGGTTTCATTATTATTTTGTTTTATGTGCATTAATAGTCTTTAATACTTTTGTCTTTAGTAAATGACTTTCCTAGTATATAGATCTATAGATAGATGAGTCCATGAAGTCAAAAAGAAAAGTACTTTACAAAAAAGACTTATGAAAATTCGGATGACTTTGAAAACCTAGGTCAAAAACACTTTTACAACTTCTAAACATATATTTATAAGAGAAATGAAGCCTATGGGTAATAGATAATGTTTAGTATATTTTTCATGAGTCTAAATGAGTTTTTACTAAAGAAAATGTTGGAAACAAGAAATGAAGTCCATAAGTTTTGAGCTAAAGTCATGTAGACAAAATTCGTAATAATGGATGTAGGGTTAGAAAACACTATTTTTCCAACTTCAAAAATGATATTTTCTTAAACAAATGAAGTCCTTAGGATATAGGTATAATAAATACTTAAAGTTTTAAGTACAAAATATATTTTTCCTAAAGGAATCAACTTGAAAATGGACTTTTGTAAATTCGGATTTTTGGAAACCCCATAGTAAAAGACCCACTTAAAAGTTTATAAATGTGATTTTATTAAAGAAATAAAGGCCTTAGGATATAACTAATATAAGGGTCAAAATTTCTTTAAAAAGTAGAGTTTTTCTAAAGAAAATCCTTGTAAATGTAGTGTGGTCAAGTAGTAAATTCACTTACTAAACATTGGTATAAAATGGTTTCTAAGAAAAGTTTATTTTAAAATTCTTTAAATAAAAAGTTATAAGAACATAGACTCATTAAAGTTCACATCATGACATTCATGATAGGGAAAATCATTACCATTGCATTTAGTATCATTTATACTTAGGAATCTCAAATGCATTCATGAAAACCGCATTTTTGGAATTGATAAACCCGCTGTACAGATCTGATCCCTCAATTCCGAGGCTTAGATATTTTCAAAACTTGATTTAAACTTCATATTTAGAAAGCTCTTCCGAAGTAGATAGAAATCGGTATAAAATTTGCGAAATTCCGACTTAAAACGACCAAGTTATGGCCATTTTAAAACGGAACTTCGAAATGACGCGATTTCGTTTCACTAAGTTTTCTTAGAGTTTTAGTGTCCTAAGTTGATAGAATACTTATTAGGGTATTTCTTATATGAATAGGTGAACCCGTGGACGGTGACGATTATTTCCGGACTATTATTACTAGAAGAACGGAGTACCAATGGCGGAGTGAGTTTTTCTTCCCAATTCATTTATTGTATGTGCTTGTAAAGTAGTGCACTAGAATGTAGGTCAATTGAATGGAATATGAATGATGGGGATTAATGGGAAATTATATGATTGATGATGATGTGAGAACACAAATTAAGAATATCGAAACCGGGTGATAAACTTTGATTGTATAGTTAGCTATGATGGATTGTCTGATAAATTGATTGATCGCCTAAGTAAATTGGCTTAATCAACTACTTGGACTAATGCTAAATTGACATGTGCATATCACAAGGGGATGGAGCATGAGCATTTGTAGGTTAGTCGTGAACCATAAACGACATCGAATAATCGTAGGTTAGTCGTGAACCATAAACGACATCGAATAATCGTAGGTTAGTCGTGAACCATAAACGACATCGAATAATCGTAGGTTAGTCGTGAACCATAAACGACATCGAATAATCGTAGGTTAGCCGTGACCATAAACGGGATATTGTTAGTACCGCAGTATTCGTTAATCTGCTAACCCGGGATGGAGGGCGCAATTCCATCCACATATGATTTCCGGTTGGTCATATGTATGTTGAACTCATGTGTTTGATGCATACACTTGCTTGATTAATAACTTGATTGAATTGTTGTGACATAAATGTTTTTGTGGGAGATTACACTCACTAAGCTAGTTAGCTTACGTCCCTACAGTCCATTCCTTTTGCAGCTTACACATTTATGGCTTAGGCGACGAGACCCGGCTGAACAGGTACCGAAGCTAGGAGTTTTCCCTAGAAGTTGTAATTTCTGTATTAGACTTCCATAGAAAACTTCTAAGACTTGGATGACTGTAATGGACCGTTAAATATTCTTTTGCGGGGGAATGCCCCTTAGAATTTGTAATATTTATTTATGTTTCATGAATTATATCCTATTGCCTATGCATGCCAAATTAAGCTTTTATCTCCATTCGGACTTGTACTCTATTGTGTAAAGGTACGCCTTACATCTATATGAGACTCTCGAAAGACTAAGGTGGTAATTCGGGAATCTTATATGGCATGTGGCGGACTGTTACGTTTAGGGTACCCTATGGGGCGTGACAGTTTAAGTTGGTATCAGAGCACTAGGTTATTAGGCATGACAATAGAGTTAAAATCGAACCTAGAACTAAGTAACTAGGATAAAATTGGAGTTAAAAGCTAGGCTAATTAATAGTTTTCTTGTTGTAGGTTCCTTGGGTGAAACCCGAGAAAGAGCTAGAAACTTCACCAAAAGACTAAATGAGACATGGTGGAATACCGACTACGGCTAAGGGTATTATGAAGACTTTGCATTGGTACAACGACCTAGGACAATAAGAAATGTATAAATTATGGAAAGAAGGTCTTAGGTACACAAGATGGATATCTGTGATAGATCATTAAGATACGATCCAATAAGAAGAAGAGATGGACAATATGGAGACTATTTATACCCTAGAGAGGGTGATGGTAGAATATGCTGGAGAACCATGTTAAGAGAAGCTACATTTATTTAAGAATGAAGGAAGCCCCACCCACCCAGACTTTGGGATTGGCATGGTATAGGACCACTTTATGTGCATGCCCGTGATGACCTGATGATCATAGGGATTGGAATCTGGCGGATATTAGAAATCACTTTGTGTGGCAAGCTAGATACCTCGATATTGTACCATTCTAGGAGGAGCTCCAGCTCCACAAGTAGGAAACGGGGGAGTACATCTGATTAATGCCCCAGTTGTTGAGGAAGATGAGGTGAATGAAGGAAACAATGAGGGAGGAGAAAACAATGTGGAGAATCTGAGGAGGAGGAAGACCCAGAAGAGGACCCGAATTGGATGGAAGAGGAAATACCTAGATCCCCTACCCCTCCAGTCATAGCTCCAGAACAACCCAACCCACTACCAGAACCAGTTGTATGGGACTTCAATAGGGATCTGGACATACCCGATAGTGGGAGGGTAGAACCAGAATTCGACCCCACCATATGGAAAGACATATACCCTAGGCGAGCATCCCCCTGAGGTTGATGCCATAGCCCCGAGCCGGTAGTTCCGGAACCTGTGGAGAGAATGAATGAAGCTGACCCTTGGATAGGTGAATTCAGAGAAAGATGGAGCAGGATGTGGGAGGAAGCTGGAAGAGAAGCGGAAAGAGAGATGGGAATTAGGAATGAATCCAATGATAGAGTTGATAGAGAGGAAACAAATCAAGAGGAGATCAAGAAGTGAGAGAAGAAGAAGAGGAAGAGGAAGAGAAGAGGAGAGGAAGAAGAGAAGAGGAGGAACCAGAGCCTCTAGCCCGACCCGCTCAGAGAAGGAGATTGACTGTAAGGGCCTATTTGAGTCAGTTCATCCGAAAGGATGATGGAGGATCTTCTAGTCGAGGACGACTCCCCAGCCCCTCATCAGACGACTCTGATTAGCTATAGGATCTAGTATCCCATAAGTCCAATAGTTTCTTTTGAATAGTAGGCAATGCGGGATGCCAAATTGCCTTAGGATCTCTTTTATTTAGTGTTGTTTTTTCCTTGTCTTTTTTTTCCATGTCCTTAGATGTTGTTAGGTAGACTTATCGGCTAGTATCGGAAGATTTGATTTGTGTTGTCTAATTTTGTAAGCTTAATTGAAAAACAACTCTTGTACAGCACATCAAATCAATGAAGTATTATGTTGATTCCAAGAATGAAGTTTCACAAACATCATACTTTTGCATTAGTAGTAGGCTACATTCATTATACTTAATTGCATAAACATATTCTCATTCATATCATCATTTGATTCAGAAATTCTTTGTTATTATGATTTCTTGATTTGGAATTCCTTCGATTGCTATGATTTCTTTACTCTAAGAGCCTTTTTGTGAACGACTTGGAGCTTTAAATTTTCTTTGAGCCTTTTATGAATTCTATATTTCTCTAAATTATTCCTAGAATTTTCGAAAATTCTTTAGCCAAAGTTTTATAAGCCGCAAAACTCTAAAGAAGAAATAAAACTTATTAAGACAATATGTAACAGACGAAACCGGGAGAAACCGAAACAGGGAGCAAGAACCACTCCCAAGTGAGGCTAGTAGTGCGAACCAACCGGATCACCCCAAGCTAGCATACCTGAAGCTGCTCAGCCGATCCCAAGCAGCAATGATGAATGCAATCGGGAATTTGACAAATATGTTTGCTGCATTCATCCAGAACCAAAACCAGAACCAACCCCAAAATCCCGAACCAAGTCTAAGGGTTCGCATCTTTGCCACCACCTCCACCACCCCCTCCATACAGGAGAATGCAAGCGGAGTTTCCCATACCACCTGAGGAGCAATCTTATAATGCTCGTTATCCACCCCCTCCACCGCAAAGAGGATACCAGAGGAGTTCCCTCCCGATTTTATAAAGAGCAACCGCTACTTTGATGGGGCGTTTGGAAAGCCCGATGAGGGAAGATTGGTTGGCTCAAATTGAGCGCTCCTTTGCAGCCTACGAGACCCCACCACACCTCCGATTGGAGTACGGCACATACATGTTGAGGTATAATGCACGTGTATGGTGGGAATCGAAACGAAGGAGTTTGGCACCCCCAATTAGCTGGGAGACCTTTCGTAGAGAGTTCCTAGAGAACTACTTCCCCGCCAGCCTCCGAGTAAGGTACAGTGCAGATTTCCTGCATGTGAGACAAAGAGGCAGAACGATTGAGCAGTACGAAACAGAATTCAATCACCTGCTGCAGTATGCTCCTGAATCATACAAAAATAGTGAGGAGCTGCAGAAACAAGTATTCCTGGAAGGTCTCGATGAGGACCTAAGGGTAAAGATACAGGAATCTGGATTGCGACCTACCTTGAGGTGATTGAGAAGGCCCGTTTGATTGAAGGGGCCAAGAAGAGAAAGTATGCTGAACCGGACAAAAGAGTGTTCGGAAAAAGGCACTTTGACGCCTCCAGCTCGAGCTATAGAGGGAAAAGATTCAAGCCATACCATGGTATTAAGGATAATCCTGGTGGGAAGTTTAACCAAACCAAGTCCAACATTTCCTGTTGGAAGTGCAAAGGAAGCCACTACCCAAGAATGCCCCCAGCTGAAGGGCAAGTGTTTCTTTTGTGGCGAAGCAGGTCATCTGGTTTATGCTTGCCCAAAGAAGATGACTATAACCTGCTACCTTTGCAAGGAAAAGGGCCATGTAACCTCCGAGTGCCCTCAACGGAAAAGTGGGACTACCCGGCCTTATGGAATCCAGGAAATGATAACACCCAAAGGTCCGGTAGCAAAAGTGGAAGCCGTGCAGCCTCGGCCATGCATGGGATGCGGCTGTATAACTTTGAAGGCCAATGGATGATCGAGGATGATGAGGAGGAAGGCATGGAGCTGGCCGCGCTGGACCAAGACGATGATGATGGCGGCCTAGTGACAGGTTAGTAACAAGTTCCTTTTTAGATAAAGTTCTTTGTTTTCTTAGCAAGTTTTAAAAAGGAAAATTTAAAACTGTGAAAGAGGAAAAGTTGAAATCTGGAAACCCTGGAATAGATAGCTGTTGAGTGATTAGGACCAAGTAGTGATAAATGTTTATGGTAACAGGACGCATAGGAGTAAATGGGAATGAAGCTTATGTGTTGTTTGATACGGGAGCAACCCACTCCTTTATCACTACCAGCTTGGCTAAGCGCTTGGTCTACCCATAGCCATGACAACCACAACCTTAAGGATTAAGACACCCACAGGTAGTGTTGTGTCGACTCGAGAGATAATAAAGGATTGTTTGCTAGAAATCCAAGGACACATCTCAGCAAGCGATTTGATAGTCTTGGAGATGAGTAAATATGAAGTTATCCTTGGGATGAATTGGCTAAGTAAGGTTAAAGCCATTGTGGACTGTCAAAGAAAGATGATAAGTTTTGATGACCACAGGAAGGAGAGAGTAGACTTCCTTGGAGAGATCATGGTGCGAAGAGATTACGGGTTAAGCTCCTTCGAGCTAATGATGGAAGATGAGGAAATTGTGCCAATAGAAGATGCCTGGATTAGAGAGGAGAGAGGAGAAAAGACAGACATACCCGTGGTAAATGAGTTTGAAGATGTATTTCCTGAAGTCTTACCCGGTTACCACCAAAAAGAGAGATTGATTTTGAAATCACTCTAGCTCCAGGTACAGAGCCGATATCAAAGGCACCATACCGGATGGCTCCGGTGGAATTGAAGGAATTAAAGACCCAATTACAGGAGCTTTTGGATCAAGGATTCATAAGACCCAGCGTGTCGCCATGGGGCGCACCGGTGTTGTTTGTGAAGAAGAAGGACGGGTCTATGAGATTATGTATCGATTACGGGAGTTGAATAAAGTCACCATCAAAAATCGATACCCCCTTCCAGAATCGACGACCTCTTTGACAGCTTCAAGGGGCAAGTGTGTTCTCGCGCATTGATTTGCGCTCGGGTTATCACCAATTGAGAATCAAGCCAAGATGTGTCTAAGACAGCCTTTCGTACACGGTACGGGCATTTTGAATTCTTGGTAATGCCATTTGGGTTAACCAATGCACCTGCTGCATTTGGACCTTATGAACCGATATACAAACCACTCTTGGATAAGTGTGTAATCGTGTTCATAGATGATATTTTGATCTATTCCAAAACCAGGAACAACATGAGGAGCACCTAAGGATGGCGTACAAACCTTAAGAGAAAATAAATTGTACGCCAAGCTATCTAAGTGCGATTTTTGGTTGGATAAGATATCTTTCCTTGGACATGTAGTGACGGGAGATGGAATATCGGTTGACCCCGAAAAGATCAAAGCGTAGTGGATTGGAAACAGCCCGAAACGGTAACGAAGTGAGAAGCTTCCTAGGTTTGGCTGGTTATTACCGCAAGTTTGTAAAGGATTTCTCCAAGATTGCCAAACCTCTGACTCAGCTGACGCAAAAGAATGAGAAATTCGAATGGACAGATAAGAGGGAGCAAAGTTTCCAAGAGTTGAAACGGCGCTTAGTATCAGCTCCAATATTGGTATTGCCTGACCCGAAAAGCCTTACACAGTGCATAGTGACGCCTCTAGGAATGGCCTCGGTGTGTACTGATGCAAGAGGGAAAAGTCATTGCCTATGCCTCCAGGCAATTAAGGCCTCATGAACAGAACTATCCAACACATGATTTGGAGTTGGCCGCTGTGGTTTTTGCCTTGAAGTTATGGAGACATTATTTGTATGGGCAAAGGTGTGAAGTGTACACAGATCATAAGAGTCTCAAATACTTGTTCACACAAAAGGAGTTAAATATGAGGCAGAGACGGTGGTTGGAACTCATAAAGGACTATGATTGGGAATAAATTACTGCCCGGGAAAGGTAAATGCTGTGGCTGACGCCTTGAGCAGAAAGAATTATGGAGAAGTGGCAGGCCTAATCACAGAGCAAAAAGAGCTGATAAAGGAATTCGAAAGGTTAAGATTGAATTCGTAGGGCAAGATGTCGAAGTGGAGATAGCAAATTTGGTTATGGAACCCACTTGATCGACAGGATTAAAGAAGCCTGGTGGGTGTCGAATCCAACAAAAATAAATTACCTACTCTAAGATTTGTGTATAGGATGAGCAGGATCGTCTCCACAGGGACTGGTAAAAATTCCTAAGTTTCTATCGGGGGTTGAGAAGAGAAAAAGAAAATAAAATTGGGGGGTTTTGAAATCAAGCAAATAAAATAAACCTATTTCTAATTAAAGAGATTTATATATTCAAAAGATTATCTAGCCTAGGTTTCATTACAACTCAATTCTCAGGATTGATCATAGACTCAAATATTATTATTCCTACTTTGAATAGGTTAGTTATAAATTCCAATAAGCATTGAAATTCAATTCCTCCTTAGATATTAAATAACCAAGATAAGATCTTTAATTATTCCTAATCAAATAGATAACCCTAAATACGCTCTTAAGGTTTAATCCATCAATTGCATTAAGAAAAGAGAAACCTAACCCTAATCAACAATCTCATAGAACATGGATCATTTAAATTAATTATATTTCATCACAACATCAAATAGCCATCTATTTTATGATTATCGTGTTGTTTCATCACCTATATTAGATTACTCATACAATTACGGATATGAGTTCTAATTGATTGATTATTGTTCAATCATCCTACAACCGGATCCAAAGTTATAAGAGATAATCAAGCAATAATAACAATAGAATCAGATGAAATACAAATATGCAAAGATGAGAATAATAGAAATCAAACCCAATTAGGTCTCACAATCCATCTTGAATTGATTTGCAATAATCCCTTGGCTAGAACAAGAGATTAGTTGTTCATGATTCAAGAAAAGCAATCTTTAGGGTTCTTAAAAGGTAAAGAACAAAAAGATTCAAAGATGCCTCCTCTTGGACTTCTCTCTCGATATATAGGAAAGAATAGAACAATAATTCGTATGAAAACTGGCTGGCACGATGTTGTTACATGGCTGGCTGCCATTTAATCTCGACAGGATCCTGCAACTTGATGGCCGGCCCCATGGCCGGCCATGAAAGATGGCCGGCGGCTATCACACCATGGCTGGCGGCCATGGCTCTTCTGGCCGTTTTTCTTCACTTCACCGAAGCTCCATGGCTGGCGGCCATCTTCTCATGGCTGGCGGCCATCAGGCTTCTGGTCATTTTCTCCATGCTTTATTCATCTAAATCTTTCCTTTGGCTTTATAAACCTGAAACACAACATTAACTTGATTAAGTATCAATTCCTCATGATTTCTATAAGATTAATAACAAGTTTATCAAGTTTTATCCATTATAGATTGAGTAAATTATATCTCAACAAAGCCTAAAGATATGATGAGGCGATAAAGAAGATCAAAGAAGAAGTGCTCAAAGGGAAGTATAGTGACTTTACCCTGGATGATGAAGAGGTGGTTAGGATGAAAGGAAGATTATGTGTACCGGAAGATGAAGAATTGAGAAAGAGATCATGAGCGAGGCTCACAACTCCGGTTACACGGTACATCCGGGGGTACAAAAATGTATCAGGACATAAAAAGCCACTATTGGTGGAATGATTAAAGAGGGATGTGGCAAACTATGTTATGAAGTACGCCGTGTGTCAACAAGTCAAAGTAAAACATCAACGGCCAGGTGGATTATTAAAGCCACTACCTATCCCCGAATGGAAGTGGGATCAAATTTCAATGGACTTTGTATGTGGATTCCCGAGGACATCCACTGATGTGATGCAGTCTGGGTAATAGTGGATCGCTTGACGAAGTCAGCACACTTCCTACCAATTAATATGACCTATTCATTGGACAAATTGGCTAGGATGTACATCCAGGAAATTGTGCGACTCCATGGTATTCCAGCGGGAATCATTTCAGATCGGGATCCAAGGTTTGTTTCGAAGTTCTGGACGAGCCTACAAAAGAGCCTAGGCACCAAGTTGCATTTCAGCACTGCCTACCATCCTCAGACAGATGGACAGTCTGAGCGAACCATTCAGACCTTAGAGGACATGTTAAGGGCTTGCATATTGGAATTCAAAGGAAGTTGGGATAATCATATACCCCTAATTGAGTTTGCCTATAACAATAGCTACCACTCAACCATTCAGATGGCACCATACGAAGCCTTATATGGACGGCATTGTAGGTCCCCTCTGTTTTGGGATGATGTGGAAAAGCTAGCTATTCCTGAATTGGTTCAAGAAGCAACTGATAAAGTCCGGGTTATTCAACAGAAAATGAAAGAGGCTCAAGACAGACAAAAGAGTTGGGCTGATCTGAAGAGAAAGAACTGGAATTTCAAGTAGGCGACCATGTCTATTTGAAGATAAACCCAATCAAGAGCATAAAGAGAATGCGGGCTCAGGGGAAATTAAGCCCAAGGTATATTGGACCTTTTGAAATCTTGGAAAGAGTGGGGATTTG